>JAOXYD010000002.1:12565529-12581979 GCA_028565735.1 Pinacopodium congolense
CTCAATAAAATAATATTAATGTATATTAATATAATTTTTAGTGTATTTTATATTAAAAATAATACATAATAACATTATAAAGAATAGAAATTAAAAACAACACAGAAACTAAAAATATAAACCAAAAATAGCAACTCAAAATGACAATCAAACACAAAAATTAAAAATAATAATTAAAAACCAAAAATAGAAGCTAAACCAAACGAACCCAAAGTTTACAAGTGAAAAAAGCTCTATATAAGCTAAAACAAGTACCTTAAGTATGATATATTTTGATTGGCACGTTCTTTACCAATAGTAGTTTTCACATATGTGTAAATGAATATACCTTATATGTCAAAACTAATAAGAATGTAGATATTGTCATTGTTTGCCTATACGTAGATGGTTTATTTTTTACCGGTAGTAATCTAAAGTAATTGTTAGAGTTTGAGGAAGCTATGATTACTTGATTTAAAATGACATATATGGGATTGATATCTTAACTTTCGTGGTATTTAAGCAAAAGAAACAAACAAAAGCATTTTTATCTCACATAAGAAATATGCAAGTGTTATGTCGAAGAATTTAAAATGAAAGCTTATAAGTTGATATTTAACACTACTTGAAGCAAGGTTAAAGATAGCAAAAGAAGGTAGCAGTTAATTGATTGATATAATGAATTTTAGAAGACTTGTAGAAAGTTTGAGATATTTGACCGTTATAAGACCTAACATAGTTTATAGTGTCAAACTTGTAAGTAGATTTATGGATTCATCGTGTCACTCTCTTTAGCAAGCGGCAAAACATATCTTAAAATACATAAAAGATGAGCTTAATAATGGCATATTCTACTCCAACATTAATACTATGGAGTTAGTTAGGTATGCAAACAATGATTGAACTAGAGATGCTAACAAACATAAAAATACTTCTAGACATATGTTTCATCTTGGTTCAAATATGCTTTCTAGTCTTTAAAGAAACAATTAAGTAGTTTCCATATCAACAATATAAGTAGCATCTATAGCAATAACAAGTTTTGCTAATCAAGCAATTTCGCTATGAAGAATGCTTAGTAAGTTACATCATCGAAACAAGTAATTTAACCAAAATTCTATGTGACAATAAATTAATGATTGCTTTAATGAAGAATCCAATGTTCAGTATTCGTAATAAGCACATTGGCATCAAGTATCACTAAATTCAAGGCTTGGTGAAAGATTTAAAAAAATAGTAATCGAGTTTTAAGCATTCGAATACTAAGCTACATATGTTTTTATTAAACTACTTAAAGTTTTTTTTTTCGAATTTAAAGAAGATGCTAGGAATGATAAAGGTAAGCTTGATTTAAAGGGTGCAATATTGGTTATTAAATTGAGTTTTACTTGATTAATTAAATTAATAAAAGCAACCAACTAACACAACCAATTCAATAGCTATTTTTTATCAGCTTAACTTGTTATGAATGCAAGTTGAACAACAAAATATTTACTATAAATTGATGAGAAAATAAACTTGTATTGGAGAATAATTTAGCCCTAATTAGAAGTAATTAGTAGATTTCTAATCTAAATCAAATACTGGATAATATTAGTTTTTTAGGATTAGTTTGTTAAGCACATACATATATATATATATATATTGTTTGATTTCATTAAGACAATTTATCAAATACTATTGAATAGAAAGAAAGATTTTCTTACATCCTTTATTTTACATCCTCTGTTCTACCACTTCTCTATGTGTATATTTTAATTTCCAACAATCCCTTTGTTTTGGTAGTTATAAGATAACAATGAAATAAAAGTTTGCATAAAAAGAAATTACCTTTTCTATTTATCTAATCAATATTGCACACCCCATTATATATATTTCTCAACATCCATCATTCATTATACTTTTATTTCCATGCCTTTTATTATATCAATACAAATATTTTCTCAAATAATAAATTTTCTCACACCAAATATATAATATGTAAGAAGAAATTGGAAAAAAAAAAAGAATTATCCAAATTTGGCTAGAAGTGCTGAAATTATCCTATGGAGTCATAAGTAATATTTTGAAAACCAGTATCAGTACGTCCTAGAATGGTATTCTATAGATAATGACCAATATCAATATCGATAGCGAGCTACTTTTTAAAATTATGAAATAGTCTTTGAATTTTATAAAGTCTATAAAATAGTTGTTGTATATATTATACATTCCCCTATTAGCTTTATTTTAATATGTCTTAAATATTTAATAAATATAATACAATAATAACTATTTTCATTTCTATTAATATTAATTTTCATATATTTTTCAAATAAATAATAACCTGAATTAATATAAAAAAGAACAATGCATTAAACTATCATAACTTAATATCAATACATCAAAACAACATGAAATAATAACAATATATAACAAACAACTATTTTCTTCATTCCTATTACTATTAATCTATCAATATATTTATCTATTAAATAATAAACTGGATTAATATAACAAAAATAATAGAACATCAAACCATATAACTAAAGACTAATCCCATCAAAACATCATGAAATAATAATAATTCATGAAACCATAATCAGTTTTATATAAACATCATAAAATAAGAACAATTCATGAAATAATAAACACTACAACTAACATATATATCCTACATAAGAACTTTATAAAATAGAATTGAATCCTAAAACAAAAATATTTACAATTAGCATATATACAATTTAATATCTACATCAAATATAAGTAAAAAAAAAAGGAGAAAACCCTAAAAAATTTAAAATTTCATTCTTTACGACCAGATCCACTAACATCATGCTAAATCCAACTATAATCTAGTATAAAGTTGTAGCCATTAAGAGGAGCCTCATCATTGCCATCGTCCAATTTCATTGCACCAAATGACATATCAATACTCTTCCTACTAACATTTTTGTCTAAATCACTCTCATCCAAAAGATTTGACTCCTCATAGATCTAATCCGCCAAAACATCAATATGATATAAGAAAATAGTATCTAAAGTACTAGTTCTTCCACTCATAGTATTAGTAAACAAATAAAATTAAATTATTAACAAAATTCCAAAAGTTATATTAAACATAACAATGACAATAACAATATAATATATCTCTCTTGGAGCTTCAAATTGTACTTATTACAGACCAAATTATTTAATCTATTGTCTTCCAATATGTTCATCTTCTTAGAGTGGATGAACTTACACATCCACTAGAACTTACACACTGATTTAAAAGTTGAATTGCAAACCTTTACAAATCTAGAACACTGCTTCCAAATTAGTCCCGCCAAATAACTGTAAAATAAAAAATGATCTTATAAATAAAATAAAGTAATGATTAATTTTTAACAAGTAATAAAAGTAAAAAAATGTGTACCTAGATTGAGTTTACCTCTTTGTCATACTACCTTAAGCATCTTGAAATCACTAGCAGCATTATTATATACCTCCATGTGTTAGTTAATGAGATCTTGCATAATTTCATACTCAATAATAGTAGTGATAGTTATCAGCATCCTTTTATTAACTTTAACTCTCTTCGATGAATTATATTTGAAATAGACACTTAAATTGAGAAATTTCTCAGCAACAAACAAGGGAGAGTAGAATTATCTGTCCTATTTGACATTAATGATAGAAAGGAAAGGAGCATACAGAGAACATTATTTTTCAAAATTGATCTTTATATATTTCTTCGTCCTCTCTATAATATCATATAGATATCCCATTGTAGACATAGCATTACTATTTGTCACACGAAGTACTCTAACTAAAAGCTCACAAACTGACAATTAGACCAAAACTCTATGTCCTCAAGTATAATCATAATAACCTCCAATCCGACATTGGACCTTGCATGTTGAAAAGTAATCTACTTACTATTTGTAAACATTTTTCTCAACTTTTTTTTCATCATTACAAATCTCTGAAGAGATAAGAAATTGGCTACAGATCTTATAGCTATATAGAGATATAAGTGCCTACCATTATTGAACTCGCTTCTCTTCAAATTTAATATCCATGCATGATTATAAAGAAACTTAGCCACCATTTTTGTCTTTTTGCACAATCTCCTCTACTATAAGAAAATATATACCATCTCTAATATTTTTTAACATCAAATTAATATAATGAGCAGCACATGGAATCTAAAAAAAAGTTATATTTACTTTGTAACCTCCTCTCATCTAATTTATAAGCTATATCATTGTTTATAACAAACAAAAAAATATTTTAGACCCAACCTCATTAATAACTCCATAAAAAGCTAGCAGAATAAATTAAGAAATTAATAATAAGTTTCCGATTAGTCCAATCTTTAAACATGATTGAACACCCATAAGTAGCATATCTCATCCTTTTTCCTTCCAAATAATAGAACTGGTTAGAAGTTTACCTCTATAATCATCTATTAAAAGAGCTTTATACTCATAATCATATGAGGTAATAGCATCCACTATATGTTGATAATAATGAGACTAGGTAGTATGAAATGGCATGTTTGTATCGTACCACTATCTACCCATCATCATATCTACATTGTCGCATGCTTTTCTTGTTTGTATGACAACACGAATATAAAGTTGAGTTCTAACAATTGCTTTTGGAGTAAAAAGAAAAAAGAAATAACTTTCTTCATTTTTGTCAATTCTCACAACTACTTAAACCACTCCCTTCTTACTGGATAGAAGGGAAAAAAGGTTCACCAATATTAACTAAACCATCACTAGGTCCACCATCATAAAATGAACTCCTGCTAGTAATACTAAATCTCAATATAACTCTTTTATTTTTCTTTAATTAATACTCTTCAATCAAACTTTTTATCTATTACTTCATATTATAAGGAAGCTTCTTAGAAGGCTTCACATTGCCTTTAATTCTAGCTAAATGTCTCTTCAATCTATTGATTCCTCTGCCTCTTAAATTCTTACCATAATATAGGTATTTGATCTGATTCCTCCAATTAGGAACAAGTCTATAAGCTCATACTTGATCATCATATCTTCAAGACAGAATTGAAGTATTGCCAACAGTGTTTAAAGTTGAACTTCCCTCCATTTACCTATAAAAATCAATGCAATTAATTAAGGTATTAAACACAACAAACAAATTATACCTAGCTAACAAACATATATGATTACATATATGTAATTGATGATTCTGTTAGTTCAATTATACTTCCAATTTCATAAATGCACATTCAATTTTAAAAAATATAATACAATTTTACCAAAAATTGAACAAAACCCAATTTTTATATGCCTAAACTGGGAAAATTTTAATTCTATCAAATCAAATATAATTGATAATTCTACTAACTTAATCATACTATCAATTTCATGAATATAGATTTAATTTTGAAAAATATATCTCAATTTCACCAAAAATTGAAAAATTCCCAATTTCTTTATTCCTAAATTGAGTAAATTTAAGTTCTGTCAAATTAAATATAATTGATGATTCTACTAGCTCAATCATACTTTTAATTTCATGAATATATATTCAATTTTGAAAAAAAAGGGCACAATTTCATTAAAAATTGAAAATTACCAATTCTAAAACTCTAATTCTACCTAAGTTCTAATTTGATTCAAATTATATATATTTATATGAAATTCAACTTTTACAATGCTTAAAATTAATAAGTTAAACACTAATTAATAATTAATTATATGAAAATTTAAAAAATTTAAAAAAATCTCAAGTTTTAAAGTTAAGAAATTTATCAACTCAACTTAAATTCTTTAAATTGGATGATGGAAATGAATATAGATGTAGGAAGAATGCTAAAGCTTTTTAACACTTGTTGAAATCTGTTCTGAACTTGAAAAATTATTTTAAAAAAAGAGATGGAAGTTAAATCTATATAAATTAGTGTTTTGTGATTTTTTGATGTTTTGAGAGGCATTTTTAAGTTATTAGAGTTAGATGAAAGTAAAAAGTGAATGATTAAACTCAAATGCATTAGTTTATATAGAAAAAATGAGATTTGTACAATTAAACGAAAGAAGACCCTAGGAGAGAAGAAGAGAGATGAAGAAAAAAAAAGTGGAGAAGGGTTGGGTAGTATTTAAATGGATTTATAAGTCGACTGATGGTATGAATTGGTTAACTAATGATGTTTTAATATCATAGTTAGATTTATAGTTATTTTTACATGTTTTTAAAATGTTTTAGGACCAAAATATACTTTTTACCAAATAACCATCTATTAAGAATGATTATAAAAGAGCTACGATGCCATTTTCCTTTATTAAACAATAAACAAATCATGAAGATTGAGGATTGTCTTTTTAGATACAAATTTGTAAACATAAGTTTGATAAGCACAATAATATTTTTAATGATATAAAGCTAATGACAAAAATATAAGTTCAGAATTAATCTTTAAGATAAAAATAAACATTTTTATAAATATGAAAAATCAAACACCATCCAACCCGATAAATTGGGTTAGTGTGCATTGAGCAATTAAAAACAATACATTAAATCCTAATCATATAAAAGAATGCATAATCAAATAACTTACAAATTAAAAATCTATTTGGCACTAAAACTTCTTTTTCGTTTAGTTTTGTCTCGTTTTGGAACGTAGTGTTGGCGTCCACTGGGCCACAGGCTTTCGTTGTGGCTGCAGATTTTTGCTTCCAATTTTGTTAGCCACGATTCCCTCGTCTGTCCCTGACCAATCAATTACTCTTTCACAATTTCTAACTGCTGCCTCTTCATTACTCTGTCAACTCACCTGCCTCCTTTCAGGTTCTCAACAATTCCTGCTGTTTCAGTGCTCTTTACTTTTAATTGCGCCATTCTCCGTCTTTTGTGCTGAACGTGACTCTCAGTTGTTCTTAATTGTGTGTTTTTTTCATCCGTTTTCCTATCTGGATTCTTTTGCTTCTTGTCCTCTGTACCTCTTGCTGTTGGCTTGAAAATTGAAGTTAGCATCTTTACTGCTGCTTGGTGGGAGTTTTGGTTGCTTTATAGACTCATAATTAGTAATTGGTTGATAGTCAGGGAAATTGGACTAAGCTTGTGTGAAATGTAAAAAGTAAGAATTTAAGATGGTTTATTTTTCTTTATTATGAATTGAAGTAAGGACCTCAGATAAAAGAGTAATTGAAGGCAAGACAGCCAAACACACCCCAGGTTCTGTGAACAAGTAATCATGATGCGTTGGGTGAATTTGTGAGATCTTAAACCATTTGAACATGTCTTGACGGTGGGGAAGACATGATTGATGTCTGTTTAGCTTCATCCTCGACAATGGTTGCTACTTTACAAGCAGGGAGGGGAACCCAGAGCTTGTTCTTGATCCGAAGTGTTCGACATCAGATGAAAAAAAAGTATCTTCTTTTAAATTCTTGATGTGGAGGTTCATATGCATGTTTGTGTTTCAACTATTTTCCCAATTTGATGTTTGAAATTCTTCAGGATCATGTTATAAAGATGCTGTAGTAGCTACTAATGATAATTCCCTTGCGTTTTTTTTTATAATTAGAATGTATATGGAGTGCTTAGCATTCAATTCTGTTCTTATTCTCACTTGATATTTTAGCAGCTGAAAGGGGAATGCTTTCTGCCGTTGTGTCCTCCTTGTCTTGATCTCTCCTGTGGCAATGAACGCAATCAAGGTTTCTAGCAGTGGTTTTGTGACTCGTGGGATAATTACCTATGAATCTAATGGAATGGCATATGGTGTTGCTTTGCCGATGCAACCTTGTAAACTACATCCTGTAAATCAAAGACTTGAGTTTCGGCATCCGAGTGGAGTGCATCTCTTTATGGAGAAATCTGGCCTTTGTGCTGAAGGACTGTTGGTTACACATGGGCAACCAACTAGTTTCACTGTCTCTAGGAGATCTTCCACACTATGCCGATCTATGCGAACTCATGGGACTGAAGAAAAAGAACATGCTGGACCTTGCAGTGATTGTGCTGATGTATCAAGGTGACATTTAAACTAATACTATTAATGTTCATTTTTCATATCATTCAAGTCCTATTTGTTTGTGTTTTTCAATTCTTTTTCATGCCAATTTTTTAGGATGAAAGTAAGTCAGTGTATCAAGATGTCGAAATGAGATCTTAAGACATAGAAGACTTTAATAAGAGTCAACTGTAATGCATGAATGAACTTCTTCAGCCTGCGAAAAGAAGATGTACGGAAGTTCCATCATTTTGTTGAAATAGAAGCTAGATTGCCTTGCCTTGCCATCAAATCGAACTCTACCCATATTTCCTTAGCTTCTCCTTCAATAGCTGATAGAAAGATTATCTCTTTTTTTATAGCTGAACAGTGCAATGCAAATGAAACAGTTTTTCTCACTGATTGAGCTTTCTGTAAATATAGCAAATGTTTATGTCTCCAAGCTCCTTATGCATCATGTGAGTGATCATGGCTCTTTGATAGACAAGTATCAATTACTTTTTATATAAACTTTGTAATCTTATTCTGACACTTCACTCAAATGGTGAGCAGATGAGTTTATGGTGTACCATAGGTCTTCGTATTACCTTTTTCATGAAAACAAGTCATCATCAGACTATTGCACTGGATTTTCAATAATCAAAATGCAATGCAAGGCATGCATGATTGTTGCTCAGGAAATTTGAACGAAACCCATTTTATCGTACGCCTCAACATTTTTAAGTAAATGAGGATTGAGTTTAGAATAACCGCACAAATCAGTAGTGTAAAAGGATACCATCCCCATCGTGCTAGAAAAAGGACATCTCTGGGAAGTTATCTTCTATGTTTTAAAATTGAAATGATTAATCTCTGGACATGATCTTATCTGTATTACGCTTGAAGAAATTTTCACATAATAATATATTCTTAAAATATAATTATTTTGTACAGTGTTTTTCAAAACTTTTAATGGATAAAGATCATGATTTTTCCTTGTTTCAGGATGGCCACAATGATGATGACTACTATCTAAAAATCTAGGAAATTGAAACTTACATAACCTAAATTCATGATAACAGAATCATTAAATAGTGTAGAACTTTCAGGAAGTGTTATCTTTAGTCTTATTTTCATTGTCTGTTCCCTACACATTTAGTTTCATCTTATTACTTAGGTAAGCAGATAGGGCACGAGCATATAAGTGTCCCTCCCAATATAAAGTTACAATTCCACTTTTTTGGCAAATGGATATTCATCGGTTGATGTATTTTTGATCCACATTCTGTCTTTCTGAATATCAGTATTCACCATTATTTCCTAACAAATTAATGGAATATAATGAACTGCTTTTTTTAGGCATTTAAAGTTTTCTTTTAACATCAATATCCTTGAAATGTTCTTCTTGTTTGTGTTTGAAAAGGTGTTTGTACTTCTTTTTCTTATATTCTGACTTTAAGTGAGATTTTCTGTTTGCATCACTAATTAAGAACATAGCCTGTGCTTCAATTTTTAATACAAGATGCCCCATTTGTCAGTGCACAGATAGGAGAAGATGAAGATGAGCATCCAATCATCCCATGGAGAATCATTCACTCAAGTCAGGGCTTAGCTGAAGCCTGTAAATTTGTATGCAACGATGCAAAGTTTGTAAATGAAAGGGCTCGCAATGACATTATCTTGCTTTCACGGTAAGTTTGTATATTTTATTCTTTTATTCTATATTGCTTGAAAAACAATCTTTACTCCATTAATTAGCATGCATGCAACATTCCAATTTAGGAGAGAAATACACAATTTTCTAGTCTGACTGTTTTGTAATTTCACTTAAGATCAGGTGTTGCTATAGCCTTGAACTATTTGTATGATAAATAGCTGGGCTTAATATTTACTTCAAAAGAAGGTTTTTTTTTAATATCTTAAAATTCTCAAGTTGTCAAAGTGGATTGATGAAATGTTTAATGACCAAGTTTTGAAGAAGAAGTGTCTTGATACATTCCCTGCACGCTTTTGGACATTTCAATTGCATTTTTCTGTAGATACCATGCCATTTGCATTCTATACTTATTGTTTTCCAACTTGATTTAGTGGCATTATGAGGTTGGATGCCCGTGCACGTAAAGATGTTGCTATTCTTGGGTCTGGATTTCTCAAACTTGATGGTAAATTACCATTTTCTTCTTTTCATTATGAATAAACATATTTTTTATTTGTTGATTCTTTTTTTCCTGGTTTGGGTGGTGCATAATTGTCCTTGTACCAAATAGCTCGGGCAAGACAGCATACCGAGAAAATTGACCGTAATGTAAAGAAGAAAGCTGAACGTCTTAATCATATTGCAACTGTATGTATATCTGCAGCTAAGTATTGACTTGTTGATAAAGACATGTAACTTTACATCACTATTTAAACCTTTTTGTTTTTTTTTGTCAGATCTTAAAGAACAAAGCGCAGTCTAGATTAAAAACTGCTGCTGATAAGCATTGGAGTGATGGAGCTTTGGAAGTAACTGCCTCTCATTACTTTCTGCAGATCATTATAGTCGAATAGATATAAAATATCTAGAAATTTATGCTTCACTAAAGACAAATATAATATAGCACGTGGAGATGAACATATGAAGCAACTAAATGAACAACTAAATAAATCAAATCTTACCCATGACACCCATTATTAAATGACAATTTTCAAGTTTCCATTATGGACTCTTCAATATGGGAATAAGAGTTGAGGACATGTAACAGTGAATGAAAATGATTATGATGGATTAAACATCTATGGAATTGGTGTTGGCCATAGAATGTCTTATCCACTTCCATGTTTTTGATCTTTACTATTTGGCTTTTCTTCCTTTGGATGATTTTCATGATGGTCTCGTTTTATTGGTAGGTATCTTTATCCTAGAAGGTGGATGGGATTTCAATTAGAAATAGAGAATGAAGTTGAAGAGATGCATAAAAAGCCATATTAGGTTATAGGAAAGTTGTATAGTCACATAATTTTGTCTTCATTACAGCTTTTGCAGTTACAAAAAATTTTTCATAGGTTTGATATTTTCAAAATGCTATCTATATGTTAATCATAAATTTAGGGATCTAGTGTTAAGGAATTGATAGGAGAACAATCAGACGAATTTCTATGTTTGGGGAATTAGGGAGAAGAGGCATGATGTTTTATTCTATGGTGCAAACTTTATTTGCATGCTTAAAAACAACTTTTTTAAGCCTACAAAATTTATTTGTTTGTGTTACAGAATCTAACATCATACATCTCTATGAAACTATTAACCCATTTATAGGCTGACCTGCGCCGTGCTGACTTTCGTGCCAAACAACGTGCAATGGAAGATGCCTTAATGGCATTGGAGGTGAGGCATTACAAATTTAAACTATGGTGTTTGAGTTTGAATAATTATCCCTTGGAAAGAGTTGTGTTTTCTTTTTGTTGTTGCATTTACGATCCTTATTTTTTTCCCTACTGTTCACTATATGCATAAGCACATATCTTAATGTAAATTGCCTGGCAATTTGTTTCTCGACAAATGAATAGTTTTCCTACTGCTTTCAGTTTGTCAAAAATATACATGACCTGATGGTGAGCAAGATGTACAACTTGTAAGTTGTTTAATTAATAACTTACCTCTTTTACTTTCTAAGGTACTTCCTTGCTCCCTGTACAATCAAAATCTTACTTCCCGATACATGATCATTTTTTTCCAGTCCTCTTCGTAAAGAAAAAGGTTCACTATCAGATAATGACGTGCTTGGACGTGTGACACTTGAAAAAAATGGAAGGACTTTGGATTTCTTCCCTGGAAAATTGTCTACTGATCGCATTACAGCTATTCAGGTTCTCTTCCTTAAACAAGTTAGTATAATCACTACTTTACTTCTTTCAGGAAATTTAACACGTGTGGCATTTTATTTGATGATTTATAGGAAGCTTACTGGAGTATGGCATCGGCACTCTCTGAAGCTGATGGAGTTGATTACACGGATCCTGAAGAGGTCTAAAATTGCAATCAGTTCTCCTGATTACTCTGAACATAGGTTTTTTTTTTTTTGTGTGGTTATTAACAGGCCTTTTCCTCTTTTGGAGTAGCTTGAGTTGCTAATTACAACCCTTATAGATCTTGATGCTATGGATGGTAAAAGCAGTGTGTCATTATTAGCAGAGTGTTCAAGTTCTCCAGATGTCAATACAAGGTAAATGTATGCTTAACTGTTGAGATCTGAGTTAGTATTAAATATCATATGGTCCTGCATTTTCCATTTATGTTTCCTGAATGAACAAGCCTGCATTTTTTTGTAGAGACAGATGCTAGAAAGTTAAAACATTTGTTGTGTCTTGATCATCATCTTTTATGGTGCAGACAAGCATTGGCCAATGCACTGGCAGCAGCCCCATCCATGTGGACCCTTGGAAATGCTGGGATGGGAGCATTACAGGTACTTATGGTCATTGGAACAGCAATTTTATAGTTTTCATCTCTCAATAAGTAGTGTTATCCTTGATTTTAAAAACAAATGTATTCGCAGAGGTTGGCAGAAGATAGAAACCCAGCAATTGCTGTTGCAGCGTCCAAAGCAATTTATGAACTGAAAAAGCAGTGGGAGATAGAGGAAGGAGATAGCTGGAGGTTCACAATGTACCAAAAGCCAGTGGAAGATTATGATAGCCCAGCAGGTGATGACAATAATACAGATTGAGAAGCATCGAAAACATTTAATACTGTAGATATCCGCATTTAGGTGACGTATGTGCAATCATCTGATTACTAAAAGCTGAAGAATGAGATATGTTTCCGATGTTATCGTTTACTGGGGTTAAGATTAAGGTTCCACAGAGCAATACAGTGTTAAAGTGTATGTCTGAACCTCTTACTAGACTTCTAACTAAATCTTCTCTCTTTTGTGCATTGGTGAATCAGTGACTTAAGAAGGAACAATGATGGAATCACTTAGGATAATAAGAAAAAGGAATAAAAAAAACTACTTCTTTAAAACCAGAAATCCTGTAGATAAAACCCTCAATGTGTGATTTTGAGTTAAAGATGGTTCATTTGTTGGAAGTTTTTGTAGAAAATATGTTTAAACAATATGTTCTCAACTGATTAATCCTAAATGCCAGCCGAGGAATTAAGTTCCAAGCAGTAAGACATCCCAATAATGTAAAGAAATGAAGTTGGGTTTGTAACTTACCATGAATTGGCCCCATCTTTTGATCGCTTTGGGCCCTTCTCCCAATTTTTCATATTTTTATTGACCAAAAGCAAATAATAAATAAGATATAAGGTTTTGGTCAGATTCCTGGATTAAAAAAAAAGAAGCCTGTATTGAAACTTTTTGGAAAGCTGAAATAAGATGAGGGGTGAAAGGCAAAAGCAGACGGTGGAGAGGGACCACCATAAAAATATATCCATCCATCCATCCATCCATCGAAGGCTTTTGTTAAGTCTCTCTCTTTTGTTATCACTTTTGCTTTCTTGTTAGACTTTCCCTGTCCATAGTGTCTGCCACTGCCACTGTTCGTTTCATCATTTCTTGCACTTTTGCCTTTCACTTTTTTATTTCTGCATATTAATTATATAAGTAGAGTGGAAAGAATCCCATGTCAACTTTCTTTGCTTGGAAAATTCATACATTATGTGAAACGCCATAAATTCTCTCCACATTTAATCTTCAATCTCTATCCATTAGTATTAAGGCCCCATATCGGACCAATCTTCCACCTTCCCCAAAATTAAAGAGAAAAAGAAAAAGAAAAAGAAAACATACAAAGTGAGTTTCTTTGGTCCCACCAATTTCTTTCTTTCGTTTTTTTTTTCTAATGGTTATAGAGTTTATTTATAAGAATCTTACGAATAAAATTCTTCTCTAAATGCTTTACAAATGTGTGAGTGCAACATCTTTGTCAGGAGTAATGTTTCAAATTTCGTTCTGCACCGATTGGTATCGGCTGTATTGAATTTAAATATTGATCGGTACCGGCCAGTATTATTGGTACCAGTCTGTACTAATCGGTATTAAAAAAAATTAAAAAAATTTTTAAAAAATTTTGAAAAAATTTTTTTTAAAAGGAAAAATTTTGTATTTTAACATTTTTAAATTTAAAATTAAGTTAAAAACTATATAATATAATATATTTATAAACTTTTTAAATAAATTTTATAAGATTAAAAATTAATTTATAATTTAAAAAAATTATACGAAGTGGTACCGATATTAATCAGTACCGATACAATATCATTTTAAAGATAAATTTGATATCGGTATAGTACGATATTCAAACCCTTAGTTGGGAGTATAGAAAAAGGTATTTGTTTCTTATTTTTATTTATGTGAAAAAATTAATTTAATTCATAAAAATCCGAGTAAGCTGCTGCTGATTTTTGATGTAGTTATAACAAAAATTCTTAATAAACAAAGAAAAGCAGCCCAAAAATAAGTGTGACACCTCAAAAGTGAGATTGTATTTGTAGGTGTGTTAGAGAGCAATGGCCCACCAATTCCATCATGTGAAAGGTGGTGGGCCCTTCCCCCTCTTCCGCGTGATGTAGCCTAAATTTAATTCAAGTGGGACCACTGTCACTCTTAGCTAAACAAACCTTTTGCAAAGTCGTACACAATGTTATTAAAAAAATATCTATTATTCTCTCTAGTTAAATTCTATTCTAAGTTTTGAAAATCGGAGGATTTTGTTTGCCCTACAGTCGAAATTCTAGAAATTTCATTTAATTTTTTTATTTTTAAATTGCGTTGCTTAATCAACTTAGATGCTATAAATACTTGACAGATTTTTAATAAGTTTATTATATGAATTACACCTTCATGTAATATTAGATTATTATAATTTATATTTTCTTCAGAATTAAATTTACTAAACTAATATAACTGCTATTTGATAATAATAATAATAATAATATGGATTCACTTTTTAAAATAAATGTGAGGAAAAGAATTAAAAAGTGAAGTGTGAGAGTACATTTATGAGTAAATTAAAATGCATATTTTAACGGTATTCTAATATAATAAATAATCAATTTCCTCTTTTCTTTGTGTCATTATAAAAAATTTAAAATTTTTGAACTTTTTAAAAATTTTCTTTTAAATTTTGAATCAAAATGGAAAATCTTGTAAATATATTAACCAACAAAGATACTAAAGTTAAAAATTTTCCATTTCCTTATTAAAAAGGATTGATATAATGGTGATAAATTTTAACCATTTTATTAAATGCTACAATTTATTTTCGTAACACCAAACAAGGGCTGAATTCCATATTTTTTTTAATTTTATGTCCATTCTTGTTAAATAATATATAAGAACTGTTTGCTTTTATATAAAAGCAATGATCATATATTGGTCTCACACGTGCCTTTTTAATAATTTCATTCTGTATCATTATTGTGCCAATTAATTAAAGTTTCATTAGTTCTAAATTCTAATACTTTGTTGACAAATAGGAGTTTTCCTTTCCCATATAGACCTATGGAACGACGTAGGCTTCGCTAAAAGGGGAAGAGCTAATCTGTCACAGATAAATAAAGTTAATAATCTTTGATTTAATAAAATCTCTTATTTTGAAATTATGAGATTGATTTGCAAGGTCAAATAGCACAGCCAAACTCCCCAAACCTGGAGCAGTAAAAAAAATTATTTTAGTAACTTGATATTTTTTTTAATTAAAAACTTACATTTTATGTGTTTTTATTGCAGAATATATTTATCCTTATGTTTTTAAATTGACAAAAAAAAAATATTTGTCCTCCTTGTTACTATAAAAGTGCGTGTGAATATAATATAGAATTCGTATTTGTTTTTTGTTAAGCCATCCTATTACTGAATCCAAAGTCGATAGTTTAAGGTCATTGGTGGAAGAAGTGCACCATCGTCATGTCATTGATACATCCGCAATTTATAGATAAAAAGGTAAGTTCCTATTAGAATTTCTTTTTATTAATTTTTGGATCCATTAAAAACTGTAAATATGTGAAAAAGAATCTCTAGTTAATGCCTCTTTTTATACTTAACCTTTTTTAAATTATATAAATATCAATTTTAAATTTTTATCAAGTTCCAAATTTTTTAAAATTTAACTTATAAATTTAAATTTTTTATTTTGATAAAAATAAAGTGATGTAACTTATGAATATGAATGAATTTTTTGTTGATGTGATTTTCTTTCTTATGTTACTTGTCACCTTGTTTTTAATCAAATAAATCTTTTGAACCAACAAGTTTTAATCAAATAAACATTTTATAAAAGATTTGTGATTAAATTAAAAATTTTAAAGATTTGACAATTATATAAAAAATTTCAAAAAATATTTGTCATTGTTATCAATATACTATGAATATATTAAATATATTTTTAAAATAAAATTATTTAAATATAACTTTTAAATTATATTTTTATTAAAATTTTGTTACATGCCAAATCTTAATAAACGTTGCCCTTGTAATACATACATATAGTCGTTAACCTTACCTTTTGTGCAAATAACATATTATATATATAAATATATATTTATATATATAA
>JAOXYD010000002.1:12609763-12621867 GCA_028565735.1 Pinacopodium congolense
TTCAAATTTGTTGGTATCTACCCTGGGCCAAATAATGCTAGCCATAGGTTTGCTTAAGTTTTCCAAAGCTAAGTCCATTATAATTGATCCCTATATGCTTCTTGAGGTCAAATAACTACATGTTATGGATCAATTTCTATTGGTTCAAAGTCTGTATCACTCGATGTCTCTATTTCTAATGGATCGGATGTGGTCCCTTGAGATTCTTTCTTTTTCATACGAAGTGTATTCTCAAGTTCCATATCAAAATTAAGTTCTTTAGGCTTTTGGCCTCGTGTGTGTGCATGGAAAACTAATGAAAGAACTAAACAAAATAAAATACTAACTAAGCAAGCAAACTGCACAAGAAAGATAACAAGAAGCACTAAAAACACTCAAGACTTAAAATTAAACAAACAATGCATAAACAAAAGAATCAGAAAAATATAAATAAGTTATAGAGTAATTGACACTAATTTATTCTTAGTATTCTAATTTAGATCCCCAGCAATGGTACTAAAAATTTGTTGTTGGTTTATATGACTTAAATTTTAAAAACAATTTCGCAATTTAATTTAAAACCAACATGTAGGAAAGTGCACATTCATACAAGTAATACAGTGAACTAAAGAATCTAGATGTCGATCCTACAAGAAAGAAACTACAAGTATTAGGTCAATTCCCTTATAATTATCTAGAAAGATTGATTTGATTAATTTAAAAGTAAAACATTAAACTAATTTAACCCGATTTCAAACAATGTAAATGACGTCAAGTTGCTTCCAATAATCACCAAATTAGAGCTAAAGATTAAGTGTTCATGATTTAATTAAGCAAATAGGCCTTATGACAACTGATTTATAGTATCTTTACAAATTTACGACAAGACTATAGTTAAGGCTATATCTTTTCTCTATTAATCATAAATTAAAGTTTGATTATTCATCAATTTTAGAAAATAGGCTTGAAGGTTAAGAAGTTTAAAACCAAGATATCTAATCTTAAAATTAAACTCTCGCAATTAATCAATGTTTGATTATATCAAAATTAGATTATGTCGTTTATTAATTAATCTTAGTTATACCAAAATTAAATTATATCGTTTATTGATTAATCTACCTAACTAAGTAAATTTCTCAAATTTTAGATTATCTATCATTCTTTTTTTAAGTGACCCGTTTAAAATAGAGAATTAAGCCCTTCAAAAAACGAAAATCAATCCTTAAAATATGCACAAAAGTTCAATTAAATTAGTTACTAATTATTCCTTAATTATAAAACAAATCAACTACGCATACTAACCAAAGAAAACAAAACATGCATCTTATACAAAATACTTCGATTAAACCACAAAATAAGTAATAATAATGAGGTTTAAGTTCAAAATACACCTAAAATAAGCCCCTAAATTGTTTACAAGTTCTAAAATGTGATCTCAACTTTAACAAAACTCAAATTTACCAATCAAACCTTATAAAAATCAAAGAACATAAAAGTAGGGGATAAAAAGTATTAATAAAGAAAAGGGACAGAAAATAATATAATACAAGAAATTTAACATTAAAAAACCACCAATAAATCTGACATGAAAGAAGCGCAATAGGCATATAATTTTCTTTGTTTCACTAGTTCTTCCTTAATCTTATTTGTTACGTGAAAAAAAAAAAGAAAAGAAAAAGAAGAAAGTAAAACTCACAAGTCATTTATGATTATGACAAATTTTAAAAATCTTAAAAGATATTACATAACAGTGCCATGTAAATATTTAAATTGACAAAAATATAACAACATTAAAAACTAGCGTATTAAAATATTAAAAGTTTAAAAAATGATCTAAATGTTCAAATCTAATTTAAATTTAGATTAAAAAATATTAAATATTAAATTTGCTTTTATGCCTATGTTGTTTAACCATATATGTTAGAGAAAGAGCTTAGAGTCACAATTATTTGGAGAATGATGATAGACAACAAATTTAAATCATTAAAATTCAAATACTTCTAATAATAAAAATTGAAACGTATAAATAAAAAATGATTTAAAGATGAGGAATTTTTTCCCTCAAATTTCATCTTAAAAATTGAAACATAGGGTATAAATGACTTCTTAAAACAAAAAGATGGGGTACAAATGAAAAAGATTCAAAGTTGGGGATATTTTACCCCCAAATTTCATCTTAAAACATAAGGTAAACATTGACTGACAAATCAGTTATTTTACAAGAATCTCAAAAAACCTCTCCAAATCCAAAAGCAAACTATGATCTACTGCATAAAATTTCATGGGGACCAAAACTTGGACATTTTATGACATGGCAACTTGAAGCTCCTGAGCCCATATCTGGGCATCCTCGTCACGGCTAGATATTCGCTTCGGACTCGGTTTTGGGAGACGGCAGTTGTGTACACAAGACAACTATCAGGGTGAGCCACCTACTCCAGGGAAGAGTTCCGATATTTTGTTGAAAACATCCATAACCTGAAATGGTAAGGACAATGTCAGACTCTTTTGGAAGTTTTGGTCAGGTTATACTTCGCATCAACACAACGAGAGAACCTATTTTCAAAATTACAAATAGGCAATCAACTAATGGCAGTCGAAAGAAAACTCAACCAAAACTACCAGTTTTTAACTATTTTCTACTTTCAGTTTTCCACATAATCATCTACTTCCGAAGAAACTCATTTGAAGTTAGATGATATGAGCATCTTTGATAAGGGAACTATTGCTCCAGATAAAATTAAAGATATACTCTTCCAACTAGCTAAGAGAGAATTGTTATGAAGGATGTCCCAGTCCAAATGAGTTTGGTCATACCTCCTTGTCATTCTGGTATTTGGCTATACTCAATGGGTTCTGTGAACACTGCATCAGAAACAAAATAGATGAGAATTAATCTACAAACACACTCAAGATACAAGATTAATTTTGCTGGGACATACCTCCATGATAGCTTGTTGAACCCTTGGATTTTGAAATGCCATGGCAACATCAGGATTGGCCATGATCTTTTTTATCACTTCTTCAGGTGTGAGGCCAATTTGATCTGCGAAACTCAAATATAGGCAATTTGACTATGATAAGAAAATATACTGAGCTTCAAACAGATATCCAATCACATGCTAACAATTATCAATTTATAAGCTTTAAACTAAATATGTTAAACAAAGCATAGCAGTACAACATATTATGTTTCTTTTAAGAATATATCTGATCCCTTAAATATTTCCCATACAAAATCCCAGCATTTGATCATTAAGTTCGACCACAATGTGTCAGTGGTCAAGAATATGAAAGGATATGCATTGGCATGAAACTAACCAAATTGCTGCTTGACCTCAGGACTATTAAGATCAAAATTCTTCAAGGACTCCATCATGCGGTTGTCCCACTCACCGCTTCCCTTCATATTATTTCTGAAATAAACAAATCCATACAAAAGAATTCAGATCTACCATTAACTAAATTCTGGACTCTATTAATAACAGACAAAATTACACCAGCATCAGAGCAAGAATTCAGATCTACCAATAAGTAAATTCTGGACTCTATTAATAAAAGACAAAATTACACCAAAATGATTACCATAAGTGAAAACACTTGAAATGCACTCAAAATCAGATATAGAAACCCTAATTTAAAAAAATATACACATTTGCTTGTCCCATTCATTGCTTCCGTTCGGATTATTTAGTAAGCAAACAAGTACAGTAAGGAGCCTGCCACCAACATTAACCAATGTCCTAGGCTCTGCTTATGACAAGAGTCATCCAAGCCCAAGTCCCAACTCTCTTGGAAAAGTTAGTATCAGGAATACGTAGATCACCATATAAAATTCCTCATGTAAGTGTATAGTATGGTAACTGCCGGAGCCAAGAGTCATGTTGGCTTGCTATGCCCAGACATTCAGAAGTTCCCATAACCCACAATATATGAAGACTGTTGATCAATACAACATAAACTTCGCATGCCAATGATAAATGTAGTGTTTCTTTGGATGAAATCAAATATCTATTAATCCAATTATCTTTTTGCATCACAGGGTTACTATAGCTCATAATTGTTTTCATGAGGCCATAGTAACAGTTGAATATGCAATATGAAATAAAATTCTACACAGATAGAGTACTGAAATGGGACAAAAGCGATACATAAATGACTCAGCGTTTTAAATTGCAAATCAATGTGGTAAATAAGTTGGTTAAGTCTACTGAGTTGAAAATGAAACTTGCATGGTGATGCACAACAACGATCTCTAAATCCACAGTCCAATTAGACATAGTAACCCAACAAACGCATCCCCTCTATGTCTCTCAAATAAGAATCCTTCAAAAATTTTACTTCTATGATGAGCTGCCTTCCACAAAATTCACCAACTTCACTCTTGACAGCATAAAGAGCCAGGGGAAGGGAGTTAAAGATGAATATGTTGGGGTAGAAATAGTAGACAACTCTGAGAGTAACAGAATTAAATTAAACTGGATATACCTAAGATCACAGGTGCACAATTGAAAAGACAATCCTTTTTGTTTGGTGGCACCATTACTAAAGCCTATCAACAGGTAAGGCAGATGTAGCAGATAAGGTCTCCTAATAGGATTACAGTGGCCAAGGAGATACCAAACCATGATCTTACAGTCGACACCATATTAAGAAAGATCCTACTGGCCAAATTTAATATAAACAACCTGTTTCTCGAAGTTGTGTGAAATGTTTAAAGTTTCTAAAATGAGCTCTCAATGCTACTCAACCAAAAAGATTTTCATTTTTTACATTACAATTATGATCTACTCATAATCCATGATACATATTGTAAGCATATGGTTTGATTTCATATTGAGAAATATATATTCCTGCACAAGGTCCCATTGCTAGAGATCATATAAAATGTTTCCCCAAGTTTTTCAGATGTGCTCCTAATGCTGTGCAAAGACAAGGTTTTAAATTCCAGTTGATTAAACGGTTAGCCAGTAGAATTCAAGTTGATCAAGAACTTATTATCAAATGCCACCATTAGAGATTCCCAAGGAAATGAAATGCTTGCACAGAATAAAAACATGAAGAAAAAGTTCTAGCAAAAGAAAATTTTTTAAATTAACTACCAAAATACCAAGTATCAATAAACATTAAACAACACATGTACCAAAAAGAAGGAACAAGAACTTACAGCATATCTTGCAGTTGTTGTCGGTACTGTGGATTTTGTAGCATCCCTAATTAATATGCATAAGAAGTAAAAAATGAATCATATTCAACATAATTCGAACAGGATCCAGCAGAGTAATATATAAGCTCCACATTTTCCTTAAGAAGCACAAGCTACATTCTCTGAGTGTGTATGTGTGTGTGTGTGAGAGAGAGAGAGAGAGAGCATCTCAATATAATATATCCAACTGCAGATTGAAACATCCAGTACATTAGCACAAGAAAATGATAAAAATTTGACTTACATTTGAAGGTTGTAGGATTCCTCATCTCCTCTGGTAAGTACCTGCAAGGATATAGATTTTTATATCAGTGATAACTGGAAACAGATAACCAAGATATTCAAAACAAAGCATGGAAAATGCTATCTGATTATTGTGGTGCAAGCTTGCATTAAACCCGCCACAAAAAAAAAGGAGATGTGGCTGTGTTAATACATCATGAAAAAGGTGAAGACAGTACTCATTATAAACCTGGAAGCATTAGGAGGACACAACAGTAGGAAGACAACAAAAAACTCAAGGGAAAAGGACAAAGGGAGTTGAACAAAAAGATTTAAGACAGATATTAATCACAAATCTAGAAGCATTTAAGAGGGCACAACAGTAGGAAGACAGTAACAAACTCAAGAAAAGGAAAGGAGGAATTGAACTAAAGAAGAGTCATACGGATAAACAATCTTCTGTACAGTTGGATCTTCCAACATTGTCTCCAAAGCTTCCACTGACAAGACTGGCCCTGCTTTCCAGATCATAAGTCACTATGTCATTCAAATTCTTCTAAAATCAACAAATTCACAAATAAAACCAAATGATTCAATGAAGCATAATATACCAACATGGGTAGAGTTAAAGAAACTAGACCAAAACAAGTTTCAACTAAAATGAATATGGAGACAAATCTATATTTGCTGTTAACCATGCAAGAGAAGAGACAAATCAAACTCAAATGCAGGTAACATAATCCAGTGTATAATTGCACCCACATAAACGTGACATAGAATAAAATAAATAATCTTTAACTGAATAATGAATATGTTCTTAGACAATTTACAGATTATTTTTTTGTCCTTGTGCTTTTTAGTTATTTATTAATTTTGTTTTTGCAGGCAAGGATGGCTGGGAAGAGGACTCAAAAGATCAAGCTACTTTATACGTCTTCAAATCATGGCTACTGGCTGGAGTAATCCATTCCTTTTCACAGGTTTCGTATTCGTAACTTTATGCTTTTTCTTGAAAAGTAGACTTAGAAGGAGTCTTCAAAAAGATCTGTTTCTTGTGAGACTAAGTTCTAGCAGAACTGTAACTTTTCTTTTCAAAAAGGAATAATCAGACATAAGTACAGATCTACATAAGCAACAAATCAGAAACTTTTTAGTCCTAGTGAAAGGCTATTTTTCTGTCTTACACATGTCAATAGTCAGAAAATCCTCCTATGAAAGAAAGGAAGGAAAGATGAAATAGAGCCTCAGGAGCTTTCACTTTCTTGAAAATGGAATTCATCAACAACCCAGAGGGCACAGTAATTCCATGCTTCTCTGAAATCATTTCCTCTTGAACTTGCAAAGTACACCCTTATAACACTGCTTCATGCTCTTATAAAGAGCATTTTTTGTGGAATTAATGGCCAGAATCATAAGAAAAAGCTATTGTTCTGGAAAAGATCTTTGTAAAGGCAAAACAATACACGAACAGAAGCTTTTCCACTCTGAGAAAAACAATACACAAACAGAAGCTTGTCCACTCTGACCTCTTTGTACAAAGACATGCCAAAACTTTTGGGTTGAATATTTTTCAACTAGTATGATAGCCTCTATGACTAGGACATATCAAGTTAAAGCCACACTTCCCTCCTTTGCTGCCAAAGTTTAAGCTATTTGAATGGCTTTTTGACATTAAACGCATGGTTATAAATAAAGAACTCAAAAGAGGTTTTATTTAGCGGGAGCTAGTTTTCCGACATCCGGATGCTTCCATATGGATCTTTGTTACTTCCGTGTGGGAAGAACAAAAGATATAAAAGGTGGAGAAAAACTGCGGTTATAGGTGTTACCTAGGGCTAACTATACAAAGAATTTTGTCAAGTTAAAAAAGAATTTTGTCAAGTTAAAGGTTATAAAACTAGAAGAAAGCTACTCACACAATATTCTTAATTCTTTAGCTAATTTGTCTTTCAATATTCAAGCAATGAAAAAGTAAAATTTTGATCGAGCTTGTACCTTGGATTTGCATTCTATAGAGGCAACATTTGTCTATGAATAAAATAGCACCATTTTAACCAATGTATCAGATGATAAAACATCAAGAAAATTCAAGAAACAGATCAGTGTATTGCTTTTGAGACTACGACTATTATAATTAAAATTCTGTATTCTGTAAACTCCACCAATTATACAACACCCATCTAGGATTTTGTTAAATAAGCTAGTTGGTGTCATCTAAAATTTTACTTAAGAAGAGAGTTGATGGAATCAATTTAAGGTTTACAAGAGGACTAAGAAAGTGCAGATTATTCAACCTAAAAACCTAAATTAGTGGAATGATGAGGATCATAATTTGCTTAGGGATGATCTGCACTATCCACATAGAATTGTACGCTGACTAGGAGATGCGAATATATATAATAAAGTATAAAAATAATAGTTGTTATCCTATTATGGAATCATTAAATGTGCTAAAGACATCCCATATCACCCAGTAGTAAGAGCATAACAAGCCTTATAACACCTTTTTGGAAATATGTCTCAAGAACATATAAATCAAGCCTTATAAGACTTGGCAATCCTCCTCTGTTGAAGTTCCTTTCGGGGTGAAATTAGGCTCATTTTTTATAAATATTGTACTACCTACTATTATAAATAGATGATTTAAAATTAATGAATGATACATGCCCAAGTACCATGTGGTCTTTGTGTCTATATATGTAGGCCTCACAGCTGAACCACATTAAATCTTGTACAAAATCTTGCACAATTCTCCCTACCTATACCATCCATTATGCTTGTCATTTCCCAAACTGCATCACACCCATTTTACATAACAACCTACTTCTCTCACTCTATACAAAATAAAGGACAGACATTGAAAGTTCTACAATTGGATAAATATTGATAACCATACCAGCCCACATGTCCAAGGAGCATAAAACAGCACGAAAAGGAAATTAGAATCTGTTATTGACTTATTACTTACCAGATGACGAACCAGGGAAAGAACTCGGACCCTGCTTAGGCGCTGCTCCATTTTGAGATGCCTTCATTCAAGGATAAAATTAGATACCAAGGGCTCAAGAATGCCATAACCTAAAACTCAATATTAAGGACTTACTTCAGCAGCAAACTGAGTACCATTGAATGAGCTTGTCTGAGCGGCATCTTCAACTCTTTCGAAGGGACTCTTTAGTAACGTTTCTTCCGGAGAAACATCTACAAAAGCTGCAAGTGCAAGTTTCATCAGGACTTTTACACGTAAAATTTTCAGAAGATTTATAAAAGCAAGCACCTATAGGTTAAGTCCCAATCAACCAAGCACAGAATTTGCTAAAACATTCGTCATTTAGCTAACAGCATGCACATCAAAACTAAAGAAAAATAATCGTGTGAATTACAAAAATGTCCAACCATAACCATGATACTCAAAAAATTGCTTTGTGTAAGGTGGGACAGAAATGAGTTCCCATCCATGCATAAAGGGTCACATTAAACAAGAAAAACTTTAATACTAACAAGAATAGCTCAGCTACAAGAACAATGCATTCTAATCAGGGAAATTTATGCATGACTGTAGCCCAGCAACTTCTTAGAGTATCAGATGAGTTCCTTACAAGTATCAGTGAGCAATCTCGCACCTAAAAGCAAAATCACCAATAAAGCATCTGGCCTAACATCAAAAGGCTTACCTAACTTGCATGAATATGATCTTAAAAATCTGAGTTCAGGAAGTATCTGCAGTTTAGTAGAACTGATCTTTCATGTGAAATTGGAAAATCATTCGTGGGTACCATGAAAAATCTGCTTAATATGCAAACAATACCAAGAACAAGATTGAATTTCTGAAGCTGAAAATTTATATTGTCCAAATAGATGATAGATAGTATTTATCAAAAAGGAATATTATCTCCCTGTTTAACATTAGTAGCGTGAGCCAGCTAAGAGGCTGAAGGAGCCAACCTCTGTTCAATGAAAGTGAAACAGACTAGAAAGCAAGGGGGGGAGTTTGAGCCAGCATTTCTTGAGACTGGTTTGCAAAAGATTTATTAGAAAGAGAAAAGAGTACAAAAAATTCCTCACTCTCAAAGCCTAGAAAATTCAAAGCTTGGCACTTGGATTTGAAACTTTAGCATACCCACCTTTAATATAATAAAAGCAAGAAAATTATGAATCTAAAATGGATGGAAGCAGAACCTTGTAAGTATGGAAATGGTTAGAAGAGGTTATTCCTTACCGTACTTCTCGGGTTCCTCTTTTATCTCTTTTTCATTGTTCACATCAGTTGCTGGTCTTGATTCTACTTTAGTTGCAGAAATATCCACTGTCACTGCAGGTTGAGAAGCAGCTGAGGGCGGTGAGGTAACAGGCTCTGCTGTTGAAGATGTGGCAAATGAAGATGAGGTAGTAGGCACTGATGTTGGTGGTGTTGGATAAGAAGGTGTGCTTGAAAACCCAGGTGCTGATGGTGTTGGAAAAGGAAAGGGCAACCCCGGAGAGAAGCCAGAATTGTTAAATTGGTTATTTTGTGTGTTCATTTGGTTCATCATAGTTTTGAAAGCTTGTTGCATGGCATAGTTCTGGAAAAATAGTTAAAAGCATACAGTTAAGTAGCAAGTTAAATCCTATAGCAGCTACTGTGCTGGAGGGAAATATGTAGTGGATCTACCAAAGATTCATCCTCAGAAAGGATTATCATAAGATTGAAAGAAATTTCTTTATTTACATTATTAACACACCAGTGAAATCACATAAAATATAACAGATAAACAACAATTTTAAACATCAGATATCTAATAAGGCAAGTTAACTAGGTGAATTGCCAACAAAGTGAATGAAAGGACAAAGGTAATAGACAGCCAAAAAAACACCACTATTTCAATAAATTTGACACCAAGGTCAAGCATCTTACTAGCAAGAGTTGATTTTAAAGATCCCTCCTTAAATAAAGTGAACCAGAAAAGCCCAGAACAATGTCAGATGAAAATTCAGCGAGCATGGATTAATCACATCACAAAAATGAAACCAGCCACAATAATCCCATTATTCAATCCAGAAAAATTAAACAAGTCATGGGAGTAAATATAAAATTTACAATAACAATCTATTCAATCTTTTCTGGCTATGCAAATAGAGGGCTGAAGGAAAAAATGTTAGACTCTTAAGAAAGAATTAAGATGATGATGAGTTATTGGAGACGCTGGCAACTGCATTAAAAAAGAGCACTTTTTGAGAAAATTTAGTTGAATGATCTTCGAATTTCCTAACCTGAAATACATTATAAAAATTAAAATCTAAAAAAAGATGCCATACATATGCTTAAGATGGCTTGAATGTTCATGGGTAAATGCAACAGCATAAATGTTCCCCAAAGCACCAATAATCTTTCATAAATGCAACAATGTTTCAACTGCATTCCTTTCCTTGTCCCCAGTCAGAAATTCTGTACGTTGTTTCCTTGCAAAGTCATGGACATTAATAAAATCCTTCCTAGGCATACTGCCTGTAAGTCAAGGGCCATTTACTTGTATAGAAATATTTGAACTCATATAACTAAATACATAAAACTTTTTGTTTCCTGGTAGAGGCTTAAGCCCCATAAAAGATTTTTGTTTGAAGAACTGACAGCTTTGCCATGTTGAAAATCATACCTCAAAATGTCAGGTTATATAGGTT
The DNA here is from genome assembly GCA_028565735.1 of Pinacopodium congolense. Lineage (NCBI taxonomy): Eukaryota > Viridiplantae > Streptophyta > Magnoliopsida > Malpighiales > Erythroxylaceae > Pinacopodium > Pinacopodium congolense. The sequence goes on from JAOXYD010000002.1 coordinate 12,620,829, forward strand.
TATATTACCCATTTAATTTTTCCACATCCTTAAACACGGAATTTCTTCCCAACATTGCTGGACATGGAGATATAGTTCAATCAGAAACTTTTTCAGACACCTCAATGATGTATGAAAAAATTGGGCAGGTTAAGCTTAATGAAAATTTTGGTTTTTGATTTATGCTTTTCTAAACACACAAATCGAGAAAAAGGGAATAGAAACCGAAAAAAAATAACACATTAATATAGTAAAGAAACCGAAGAAAATAGTACAGAAACCGAAAAAGACACATAAAAATTAATGAAAACAAAAAAAAAAGAAAACGGAAACGGAAAGCTAAACCAAATGAGCCCTAAATTTGACTATAGTTAACTAAATCTGACAATGTATATGATTATTATATAACGCAACTTGTTCATGTTCAGTAGGACACCAAAGTTCCATCAGTAATTGCCAAATCACCATCATATTTTGAAGGCCTAATGTAACTATAACACCAAGAGAAGTCTTTCCTAAATTCCACAGAATTTCTTAATTCCATCTGAAAAACACTGCTTGCAGTAACTTTTAATGTATTTCAATCCACCACGGCTAATAATATTTTCCTGACCAGCAATTAGATTGTTTATTTCATACCCTGCAACTTCCTTAATGATACGCCACAATACTAAACAGAACAAGTACTTGTACCTTTCACATAGCTAAAGACTCAGGACTCACCTTTAAGTTCGAAGCCACCTGCAATGTTATATGACGGGTTAAACAACAATTGAAATGAATGAAGAAAGCAGGAATGAAGATAAAGCTCGTGAAGTGTCGGAGAACAAGCAAGTGATTATTATTCTCACCCATGAAAAAAGAGCTGAAAGCCCGACACCTACTCCTATCCAAAATAGAGGCGATCCACTACAAACAGAAAAAGATAATAACTCAATTACAAATAAGAAACACTAACATAAATAAATAAATTGACTACGCACAGATACAGCTTTTTTTTTTCTTTTTCATAAACTACCAACTTCTTCTACAACTACAGAAAAATCACAATGGTGAGGAC
>JAOXYD010000002.1:12646371-12658422 GCA_028565735.1 Pinacopodium congolense
TTTTATATTTAATAAATAAATTTTATATGAAATAATAAATATAATTTATTTATTAATATATACTTTTAAAGTATATAAAAATATTTTAATTTAAAAAATTAAATTTGTTTTATATTTTAATTATTATTATTACCGTACTGATCATCAATACGAAAATTTATGGACGGATTATTTTACGCTAATTGGACCAATTTTTGGGTGGAGGAGAAAGAAATTTAAATTTGATGAATTAGGTCCACAAAGAAATCAGAGACTTCATTGAAAAGAATACCACGACCCCGACCTCAATCCGAGTAGTACTGGCTCTGCAGCTCTTTTTGTACAAGAGAACCATACATATTACTACAATTCTAAAAGTCCCACCGTGGATAAGGGAAATGCTACCTCAAAATTTTTGGAATTGCAGTTTAATCTACTAGAATATTAGGCCCCAAATTAGTACTCTCAGAAGCATTACAAGGGTCATGAAACCACTGCTAAAAAATATTTGGGAAACAGCATCTGAACTTGTTGAATTCATAGACGGGGCTGTAATATTCACCAGGGTCCCGTTCAACTTGCCAACACTGCATGCCATTAAATGATAAAAGTCAAGTGTTAGAGCAGTTGAAAGACAACAGCAATGAATTAACCAGAAGAAAGATGTTGGATATGGTGGGTGCTTTTTGCCTCATCCTACAAGACATATCAGCTAGTGAGTGTGTTTACCTTCCGGGAAATATGCACGAACCATGACCTGTAACATTTCAAACAAACTGGTTTTAGACCGATAACGTGTGAAACATAAAATCATATAGAAAAGCACATAGTATCTGATGCTTACTTGGATTGCTGGTAGTGACAGCAGCCACCCCATTAAAGTCGCATGTTCCAGTAGCCTTTCCCATCTGATGATAGTAAGTGTCAAAAGCATAGGTTGCATGAGAAATTACATTGTCTGGTTCATAACATGATTCTCCCTGAAGCAAAGCCGAACAATCTACTTTCCCAGGTCCACATGCCCAGTCCAAAGCAGCTTGCAGCATCTTTGGATCAGCACCCTCCTTTGCCGCACAGTAAGTTTGGTTCGTAGTATCATTTGCCAATACCAAGCCTGATCCAGTTAGGTGCAATATGTACACGGGTTCCCCATTGGCATTGAATAATCCCCAATTCTTCTCTGATACTGGCCCAGGTTTCAAGTCCTCGTTATAAAGTTCATAAATGTAGGTACTAACAGTAATTCCTGGGTGCTTGGGAGTTCCAGTTTTGTTCAGTACATGCCTAATCAAATTACTGTTGTAAGTATTGGCGTTGTCCAAAGTTGCGTCAGGCTCCTTTGAATCACCTTTTGATGGCCAGCCAGATTCCGTCACTATAACAGGAATGTTAGTGAAATTTAGGAAAGCCATGGCAAAGTAGGCTGCATCAACCATGGCATCAAAAACATTGGAATAGTGGACTAGTGTATTAGCATCAACAGCTTCTTTGTTGGGAGGAAGGGGTTTGAGAAGTGCATAATCCAGTGGGATTACACCATTTGATTGCATGTAGTCATAGTAGGGGTATATATTGAGCATAAGATATGAGCCTGTGGACTGCAGGAAGTTAAGCATGGGAACCAAAACAGGGTTCCAGGACCTGTTGAAGAAAGCTTGTGAAGGTGGGAAAGAATCTAGTATGATAGAAGAAGAAAAAGGAGTTGAAACCTTGATTTGGCGATCAAGGTTGGACGCCACAAGGGCTGAGTGAATGAATTTGAGAGCATTGACGAGGACAGGTGCTGCATTTGGAAGGGCTGTGAGAACGTCAGAACCTACGGAGATGGCTGTGATATTGGTTGCTGGGTAATGAGCTACAACATTGTGGGAGACCCAATTGGCTGCAGTTGAATTTGACTGACCAATTCCCAGAAGCTGCTCATTGGGAACAGAAACCATAACCTGGATGCCCGAATTTGCAAGTGCCACTAGCATGCCGCGGTCAGCGTTATATAACCGGATATGTCTGATTTGTTGTGCTTTGAGGAGGGCTACCACTTGAGTTGGATGTGGCATATCCGAGAGTTCTGTCCCTATGTTAACACCAATGAATGGCTCTGCCAGAAAAAAACATATGCAGGATTTAATAGCCATATTTTCACATGTATGGAAAAAGTAATAAAACAATGACTCCGTAATCGTGATTATGAGCAATATCAAAATAAGAGCACGGTTTCATATTTGCATTAATGCAAATGGCTAAATTAGTGTTCAAGTGTTTCAGATGGCACCTCACGTACTCAGGTCATCATCCAAGGGCCCAAAAGGCACATCGCCATAAACATTAAAACCAATATTTTAAACCAAATGCATGACGTAGTACGTTTCCCTATTCAGCAATTTGCATCAGATGAATGGGATAGATTGTCATTGAGTATGGCAAGATGAAAAATGGACTATTATGTGTGTGCACACCTGAATAAGACCAAAAAAATAAAAAAAAGGAATTAAATAACAACAATAAATAGATAAAATAATTCCTTGGGAGAAGTTGCATAACACAATTCGTGGTAAATTGTTCCAGTACCTCGGCCTCCAATGCAAGTCCCAAGTCCTAGAAAAAGTTCCTAAATTTTCTCTAAATATTTTACCATTTCTGGAATAACAAAAGCGAAGTGGGGTACAGAATGCTGACGCCATAGAAAGACGGGACAAGAAAATAAGTTAAGGCCAATAGAATGCAGGTGCCTGTTATACCAGCTTCTTGTTTTTTTCTTTTTCTTGAATGAATAAACTGTAATAAAAAAGGGGTTGATACATAAATATATGTACCTTGGGGGGAGCAGGTAAGGATGTTCAAAGTGAAGGGGCAATTCAAGTAATTTAACATCAGAAACATCGTAAAATCCAGGAACCAGCTGGCTACCACAGGAACAGAACACCAATAATTAAGAATGATGTAATAAGAATACGAAAGCTCTTCTCTTTCACTTAAGTAAAGAACATTCGTTATCCGGAAACATCTAAAAACCAATGCCCCAGAAACGTTAATCAGAATGTCGTATTGATGCATATTTAAAACCTTCACCTTCCCCTGTCATTCCTTAAATTTAATACCCAACTACTCAACCCCACATAGAAAATTTCACCAATGCACAGACTGCACTCTAATCACCATTTTCTTTTTCCTTTTTTCACTTGCCCACCTAGTATTTTGCTCTGGGAAACTAACACATACAAATTTCCCGCAAGAAAATACTTTCTGAAGTTAACTAAGGAGCTGGTTCCTGAAAATAGTATCAGCAAACACAGATTTGGAGTATCTAAGTTTGTAATAACTGCATGAGAAATCCACCAAGTTCAGAAACCAAATGCTTTACGATGGAAACTAAAAGAGATGTATATTAAGCAGTGAGATGTAAAAAACATAAGTATTTCATGAAGTGAGAAAGCAGGGCTCGTATAGAAACCTCACCTTCATCAGCTACAACAGCAGAAACAGCTAAAAGCATAAATATCAATACAGCCATATATTCAACCTTACTGGACATCATCTTCAAAGAATCCCCGAAATAAACCCAATAATGAAGTGAGAGAGAGAGAGAGCGAGAGAGAGAGAAATGGAGGAAACAAAGTAAACCGAGGAGAAAAGAAGTGGGACAAAACGAAAATAAAAACCAATAGGGAGAGAAAAAGAGAAAGAAAATGGTTTCCGCGAATCACGTGGAAAGATGTCATAAGATAGACGGTGAAGATATGATCTGCAGCAGGCACGTACACAATGAAGAAGTAAAAGCAAAGTGTACTAGATTATATTCAAAATTAAGCTTTTCACTTATAATTTTTATTTTTATTTTTGTAAGTTAGCAGGAGTAAATATTGGGTATGGTCAGGGGAGTTTGCTTTATCCAATGCAACAATAAGAGCACTTTTCCCTATCGTTGTGTTGGTGTTGGTGCTGCTGTTGCTGTTGTTGCTGTTGTTTGCAGATGGATTTGTCCGTTGGCCAATTTCGTTTTTGGTATGGATACCATTATAATTTTGTTCCCATATCAACTGGTATAAATACGTCATTGCACTATCCCACATACTTAAGAGGCTAATTTTGTGATAAAAGCAAGCATATAAATACGTAATTAGATTGGTGTATGTATAAAACCTTAAAGGTAGGTATGCAACGTGCAAGTGTTTAATTGTTGGGTACGGGTGGGCAGTGTGGGGGCCTTCCGAGGGAATAGAAAAACAAAGAAAGAGACAAGAATACGAGTCTGAGTCTGAGACAGACAGCTGAAGCACACATGTTGGTCCCAACGGTCAAATAGGTTTTGCTTTTTTCCTATTCTTTATCGTTCGCAGATTGTTTAAACACTTTTAACTAATTACTCTGGCAAATCCTTAACAAAGTGGTTAGTAAGATCAATTCCTTCCGACGTGACAGATTGGAACACATAGAGCCGTTGTATGCTGCTAGAAGTTAATTTTAGTTGAACCATGCTAGAAGTTAATTTTAGTTGAACCACGCGACTCAGGATGCCAACAGGAAGCCTAGAAGATCCAATTTCGGACCTAGCCAGTGTCAGTTCTCATCATTCTTTTTTTGAAAAATAATTCTCATCATTCTTATAGATCATTTATATGTTTTTTTTTCCCGTCTTTCCCCTTCTTTTATTATTTTTCATAAACCAAAATGATACGCCGATAGAAGAATCGAACTATTCTAGTTCCATGCCCCAATTGCACTAAAACTTAACAGGAACAGTATGTAGGATTCACACTGGAGAAGATGGATTGGAAAATTTAGTTAATTCACAATCTAAAATTTAGTTAATTCCAATGACTTATAACAATTTTATAATGACTGTAACCAACAACAGAATTCTCTAATTATGTTCAAACACTTTGATCAATTACACAATAACAAATCTAAATGATGTCAACGATGCAATTCTATGCAGCACCTATCCCTATGTCGGACGTTACCTAATTTAGCAGTTCGTTCCAGCTCGCATCTCCTCAAAATTACGCATATAGTATATCAAAGTCTTTTTCATGTATCAATACCTTTTAAAGCTTTATTTTTTTATATTGAAATATAGTTTATAAGTCATAAATATTTCTAGGTAAAAGATACAATTTATCTCTTAACATTTCAAAAAAAGTTTAACTTATATCTAATATTTTCAAAAGTACTATTTTACTTCTTAACATTTGTAAAATGACGCATTTTATTTCTTATTGTTTGAAAAATGTATAATTTATTTTCTATCACTTGTAAAATAGTATAAATTACTTTTTTTAGTATTGATTCTATTAAAATTCTATTAGTTATCCCCTTAAAGGTTAACCAATAATTAATTAATGAAATGTTATCAAAGTTAATAATTAACTAAGAAATCTCAATAAAATTAGTATTAAAAAAGTAATTTGTACCATTTTATAAAGATTAAGAGGTAAATTGCACTATTTTATAAACTTTATGGGATAAAGTGATATTTTAAAAAATGTTAACGAGCAAATTAAGCTTTTCTTGAAATGTTAGGGAGAAAAATATATCTTTTGGCAAATTTCTATAAAAAATTGCCTTCATTGTTTGATCATCACACTAATACTTAAACTATTAGTCTTTTATCCTTTTTATTCACCATTTTACAGTCTAGCACAATTACAAGCACCTTAAAATCAATTATGTCATTTCAGTTGAAATTGTTATGACATGTTAATTATCCTTTATGTGCCTCTTTAGCATAGATACATGAAAAGTGGAATTAATTTGAATATCTTCAAGTAAATATAATTATAAGCTATTGGACCAATCTTATTAATTATCTAAAAATGCCCAAAAAAATAGTGGAGGCAACTTGAGAAGTGTTGTTTATAATGTTGCAATTTAACATACATCATTTCCCCTATTTCAAAATCCTCATAAGTTCTCATATGAGCCACCAACTTATCCTATTTTAAGCCCTTTTTATATGGAATTGAATTATAAGGAAAGCAATCTCTCTTTCTACCAAAGCTTGGTCCAAATACAAACAATTTAGAATACATGACTAAATAAGGAATCTATAAAGGAGGTGGATACCTATATAATGCTTCAAAAGATGATGTTTGAATAGTTAAATTAAAACTTGTATTGATTACCATTCATTTAGAGGCAAATAATCTCACACATTGCTTAGAAGAGTCAATTGCCATGCATCTAAGGTAAATCTTTACAAATTTGTTAATCACTTTTGTCCACCCTTTGATTAAGGATGACTGAAAACATATATGTGTATTGCCACTTTCTAAACTTTAGAAAGTTCCTACTAAAATTTTTAGCAAAAATCCAATCTCTGTCATTGAAAATGTAGTATTTTGTCTCGTATAATTTATAGAAATATTCCATAAACTTATAAACCAATATCATAATTGAATATAGGTAAGGAAGTGGCATAAATGAGCATACTTGCCTAATTATCCACTGCTACCAGTATTACCTAGTTTCCCTTATTATTTGGAAGTCCTCTTATGAACTCCAATACTCATTTTAACACAAAACTATTAAGGAATGCTAATGGTCTACAACAATCCAAGAGAAGCACTTGTCTCATACTTATTTGAAAAACTTCATATATCCTTAAAATCCCCTAACATCTTTTTCAATTTTGCATATTTCTCCAATGGAAGTAAGCTCGTACTTTTTTTGTAAGCTCCCAAGAATCCAAAATATCCTTCCATTAGGCTCTCTAGAAATTGAGTTACGATTTATATTCTTATAGCTTCGTCAATATAACTTGAACTGAATATTTTTCTTAACTTCTAGTATCAAATCAGTGTGTATGCTAGAAATTACCATAGCATATAATTTACCACTCTCTAATCTAGATAAAACATTAACTATCTTATTCTCACTTCCCTTTTTATATCTAATTTCAAAGTCAAAGCCCCACAATTTAAACAATCAATTGTATTAGAAAGGAGTCTACTTTAATATATACTTCAAGCTCCTCTAGTTAACCTGTATAATAAATTATCTCTTAATTAAGTAATGAAACTAATATTTGATAGTAATCACTAATGTCAACAATTATTTTTCATATGCAGACAAACCATGATATTTAGAAGACATTGATTTCCTTACATAAAATAATTCTCTTTCCACAAGAATTATCTTCTATCACAAAATTTTTGGAAAAATTCAAAGAGCTAGAACTAATAGTCATTAAAACTATTTTCAACTCTTCAAAATCTTGATTAGCTTATATTCTTCATAGAAGTGCATATCTCTTTAATGATATTGTAAAGGGTTTACTAATCACCCTTAACTGCTTTAAGTTTATTGGTTATGGCCGTCTCTCTACTGCTTCAATTTTCCTTAGATCTTTAGTTACACTCTCTTTGATCTCTAGTTACACTCTCTTTGGTGATAATATTCCCCAAGTACTCTAACTTATTAGGTTAAAAAATTACATTTTTTGACTTTAGAAAATAATAAATGTTCTCTTATGACTTCCAACACACTTCTCAAATGCTCCTTGTATTATTCAAAAGACTTATTATATACCAAACTATCATTAAAAAAAATCATCATTCACTTTCTTATGAAATTCTAAAATTATTTATTAAACTTTGAAAAGTGGCTTTGCCATTAATGAAAAAAGAAGAAGATATAACTAAGAACTTATAATGATGTCGAGTTCTAAATGATGTCTTTGGAATGTCCTGCTTTCTCATTCTAATTTAGTGGTTATTTGATCCCAAATATAACTTTGAAAATTACCTTATTCCATTCGGTTTATCTAACAATTCTTCAACTAAAGGAATAAGGAACTTATCTTTAAATAATTTCTAGTTTAATACTTTAAAATTTATACACAATATGTAAGAATTATCCTTCTTATTAACCAACATAACATATGAGGAAAAAGGCTAACACTATGCTGAATTATAAAATATTTAAGCTAATTACAAAAATATCCCTCCATGTGAGAGGGGGTACTAAGGGGCTCCCCCATAGACTCCCTAGTCGTTCTCTTAAGCATATTACAGACAATATCCTATATAATATTTTTTTAAAGTTAAACATTTATAAAACCTCAAGTTAATAGCATTAATACCTTTTTTGATAAAAATATTATATTATGGGATCTTATTAAAGCCTAAGTCTTTAATTCAGTAAATACATCTTAAAATTCCTTTAGTAACTTGACTAACTCCTTATTGCTACTCTTGATTGATAGTCTTTAACACTACATGATTAATAACTTCCAATATTAAGGATATACCATTTATCACAACTGAATCCTCCTTTATAAAGTAGAATTAACAAGTTGACTTGACATCTCCTTTTAGTTTTATAGATCTCTCTTAAAGAAATGATTGTCACACTCTTATTTTCCCAATTTGTAGTTTAGATATTTCTTCTTACCACTCAAATCTCATACTAATATTCTTGTAATTATAAGTCACATCATTTAATGAGGAAAACTATTGAACTCCTAACACCATATCCAATCCTCCTAGGGTAATCACTAATGAACCAGTGACAAATATATGCCTATTTATAGTCGATTTAAACTAAAGCAACTGATGCCATTTCAACTATATACATTGTTATTGTAATTAACATTAGATTGATTTCCTCTACACTACATCCACATTTGACACCATGTCCCAATTTATACAGTTATGAGTACTCACTCTATCAATGCATGTAATGGCCTCCTGTGAAACACCTTGAACACACTTATTTGTTGATATTTAATATAGGTCACCTTATTTAACGATTCAACTTTATACTAACCTAACATCTCTTCTAATTTGGGTTTAAGAGAATCAAATGATAAAAAGTATCTAGGAAATTGATTAATAATTTTCACCGTACTTTTAAAGGCTTTCACCTCTACTCTCCTTTCTGATATGGGATTTCACGCTTCAATCATAGTTTATAAATTTTTTTTTGGTTAATTTACCTTACAATCATCCATTTTAACACTTCTAACTTCTTCGTACATATGGAATTGTCTCTTTATACATCTATGCTCATAATAAACTCCTTATCACTTAAAAAAAACAAGCCTTGATCCCCTCTCCCTTCCATTCTTACTATTTCTAGATGTAGTCATTTAGGTTTAAGACTATGTATTCTCTCCTTCACTAGTACTAAATTATAAGATTTAATATTAGCTTAGGAGATGTTTAGTTTAGTTGTGGATGGTGGTTTTGTGTTGTGGTTGTTGTATTTTTATATTGGTAATTGTGTTTTCTTTATCAATTTCTGTGCTGTATTACTGTATTTTCTTTATCGATTTTTGTATTTAGAAAAATAGGAAACTAAAACAAAAAACGAAAGCCAAAATAAACATGGCCTTAACATCACCTCTTGACAATGTGTTAATTCATTAATTTCTATGATAGGGAAGTAAAACTTTTGTATTACTTCTAAGAATTCCATAAAAGTGCACATATAACAGCTCTTGTATTTTAAACAATTCATATGCTCATTGTAGATTCCTATTATTTATCAACTTTAATAAGTATTATATTTCTTTAATCCATTTAAAGAAAAAAGCACTAAGCAAGGCTCAAGCATTACTAGTTTACATGAATGAAATTAAAAAAAGAATAATTATATTAAATCCTTTAACTAAATTACTATATCATTAAAAATTATTTTCTTAAACCTTTGTTCTAGTGATACCATTCTCTCTAATTGGGTAGCTCACTAGTCAATCTATTATTCATATACAATTGATTTTATTGCAAAACTTCTCTAATGAAATAAATAGTCACAATACTAGCCTTCTTTTTTAGTGATGTCTCACTTAGGAAATACAAAAGCTACTCATATCGATGGATACTCTTAAGTCTATTATGCAAAATTGTAGAAATTTCATGTAATTCTCCAAGTCTAGATTAACTTAAAAAAATTGAAGAGCTAGGTAAGAGTTGTTATTAGGTTATTATAGAGTTGGGGAGTTATGAACAGTATCAAAGCAATCCTCTACTTATATGATCTTGAGTTGAAATGGTGAGAGTAAGGAGTGGCATGATGATAATGTAATAAGCAATGGGTAACTCTTGATAAATTTCTAGTTCAATCACATATTAAAAGAGAATGAAAGACTTTAGATTAGGCCTAGCTAGGAGACCTTATAAAATTCCGTATATGATGTGATTATCATAATCCAATATTGAAAAGGAGAGGAGAGGCGAAAGTCTTTATAAGCTTATAGATAAAAGATTGCTAATCAATTCCTAACTAACTATTTCCAACATGTAGTTCTCCCAAAATCAAATTGGAGTTATTTATAGGTCAATATGGAATTGGAGCATTATAAATGGTCTTAAAGCCTTAGGTTTAGTATTAGGTGTAAGATTTTAGGAAGCAGTAAGATAAGTGGTAATAGATAGATTTTTTTATTATTTATGACTCTGGGAAAGAATTATTTTGTTTTCTTGTATGTCTATATACAATTTTCTTACAAATAGCATTATAGGCATGGTTCAGTTGGGGGACATTAGCCCTCCTTGGATTGTTAATGAAAACAAATAGATTTTAACATCCCATGATGTGAAGGAGGTTAGACATGATGAGTAGAGAATAGAACAAGAGAACATTGGTCTTTAGCGGCATTAATTAATAAGAGTGAACAGCAAGGTTGAGTTAGGCAATACTCAATTGGTAAAGGAACTTTTTAATGTATTCCTAAAGAATTTGATTGATTTATTACCTAAAAGAGAGGTGGAGTTCAACATTAAGATTGATCTAAATACTAATCTAGTTTATAAGATTCCTTATTTGGTGAAACCTACATATTTTAAAGAAGAAATTTAAGAATTATTAGATAAGGGATACATTAGATCAGGTGTGTCTTCATAGAGTGCATTAGTACTCTTTATGAAGAAGAAAGATGGCTCCATAAGGATGTGTATCAATTATAAGGAGTTAAAGAAAGTGATGATGAAGAATTATTCTCCTTTACCTTAGATAGATGATTTGTTTGACCAATTTTAGGCATTAAGATATTTTCAAGTATTGATTTAAGAGAAAATTAAGATTAAGGATATACCAAAGACATCATTTAGGACTCGACATAACCATTATAATTTTTTAATGATCTCATTTAGGTTAACTAATACTCCTATCATTTTTATATATTTAATGAACCTAGTATTTAAGCCCTTTCTAGATTAATTTGCAGTAGTTTTCATAAATGATATCTTAGTTTATATCAAAAGTGAAGAGGAGAACACAAAGCATTTAAAAATAGTATGATAAACATTTAGGGATCATCATATGCATGCCAAGGTGAAGAATTGAAAATTTTGATTGAAGAAGATTTCTTTGATGGGCCATGTGTTGAAAAAAGAGGTGGTATTAGTAAATTTAGAGAAAGTCAAGGTGGTGTGAGAGTGGCCTAATACAACAACTAAGGCACATAGTTTTTAAGGTATTATTAAACCAAGGGAGGCCTTATTCTATGTTTAGATGATAAAAAGATATATTTATCACTAATGATTTGATATGTTTTGATGTCATTGAAAAGATTAAAAAAATGCCAGATGTGAAGATCACATATAAGAGGCCTTTTTATAAAGAAAATGAAAATAGTGAAGCAAGCATTGAAGTAAAGATCAAGCAATACATCAAGATCAATGTTGTTAAGACTTGAATAGTTTAATATTTGTATTTTTATATCATTCTATCTTGATCTACTTAATGTTCTAAAGGGCTCCTCATGCATGTGTACATTACATTTTGCTCAATGTTTGTATAATCAATTGCATATTAGGTTTTTGCATATAAAATTTCAAAAATAAAAGAAAATCTTGTGAAAATTTTTAAAGAAAGCGTATTGACATGTTTTTGGGAAACTTTTAAGTATGTTTGAGTTAAGCTTAATTAAAAATGATGGCTTTGAGAAGTTTGAAAAAGTTTGGAAACTGTTTGAAGAATTTTTTAATTGAATATATTTTGAAAAAATGCATAAATTTTATAGGCCAAAACATATTTTTTTTGTTCAATTGTAAATTTTTGGTGTCTAAAATTACTTAAGGGAAGTTTTTAGATTTAGTGAAGCCAAGTTTTTACGAGAAAAAAATGATT
>JAOXYD010000002.1:12663759-12676088 GCA_028565735.1 Pinacopodium congolense
AGCTAAACATAATTAAATTAAGAAAAACAAAAATTAAATGAACACTAAACATAATTAATTAAAAGAAAACAAAAGTTGAAAAATTAAGAATAAGAAAGGCAAAACACAATTTGAAATTTAAATTAACACAAACACACATAACTTAAGCTATTATTTAATTAAGTAAAACTTAATTAATTAAAACTTAAACTAACTCTTTAAATAAAAATTTCATATCTAAAATGAAACAAAAATTGTATTTTAAATGAGTTAAAAATTAAGAACATACATAGAAACTAACTACTAAACATAGATGAGCCAAACACTAAATAAATAATTGAAACTATATGGAAAAAAAGTCTTAAATAACATAATAATTAATCAAAAATAAATATGAAATTATCATTTATATTTAAAATTAAAAAATGCTTAAAGATTTAGTAAGAAAATTTAAACATAAAGTCAAACTAACTAAATAATAATTGACTATCTAAAGAACTAGTAAATCAGAAATTGCAAAAAATAAAATTAAAATTAAGCCATTCCTATGAGTGAGACAAAGAGCTCGCACAATGAACTAACGAATAAAACAAATGAAAGCTGAGTTTCTTTGAATCAAAAGCCATAGATGAATTAATTGAAATTAACTCTATAGTGCAGCAACTGGTGTCTTGGTCATCTCCTGGTGCGTGATCCTAGTGAAGCAGCGTCTCATGGTGCGTCATCCTAGTGAAGCAGCGTCTCCTGGTGCATCATCCTAGTGAAGCAGTGTCTCCTGGTGATGCGTCCTAAAAGCAACTCCTAGGCCTAAACAGCAGCTCAAGCCGCAGCTGCCAAGTCCCCCACTGGTCCATTCCTTCTCCTGTTTTCTTCCTAGGGATTCATGTTTAATTCCCCCTTTAATTCCCTTGCTCCTCTCCTTTTTATTTTTTTTCTAAAGGTGCAGCCCTTATTCTAGCCTCCTACTCGTCGTTTTGCTTAATGCAAAATAGCGAGCTTAACTGATTTATATTTTTTCTTTTTTAAAATTAATATAATCTTTGATTTTTTCTCAAATTGATTTAAATTCTCCATACTTTGACCCAAATTTTGTGCTAAGGCAATAAACCTATCATTAAACATAATATAACACAAATTGAATATTTAAACAATAAAATAAGATTGAAATAACATTAAAAAGCATATGAAAATTTAATAAAATTCAATCTAGGTTGGCTTTTACAAAGGTTTTTAGGGTTAGAAATTGTGCCAATCTTCTACCAAGCAATTACAATCAAGCCCCCTCTTGACTTAATAAAAACTTGCCTAAGCTCTAACAAGTAAAATCCAAGGATATGCTCCTTCCATGTGTATAGAATATTAAGACACTTTGAACAAGAAAAAGTTGATAGACATGTAAGAAAATTTTTAAGGAAATTTTATAGCTATAATGCAAAGAATATGTTGCATAAATGTGATGCAGAAATTGATTCCAATCGAAGGTGAGGGCCTTATAATTTATAGAAATCCCTATCACCTTCATAATAACAAGTTATAGTGATTATATAACTACTAATAACTATCCTTTAACCACTTGATTTTTTCTTGGCTTAACCCTCTAGAATTTATCAATATCTTAAGAGTATGTACAAATATAATGTGTCAAAACAATAGTAAAAATGACCAATAATTTGCCTAAATAACCAAGTTTTGCATCAGTTGTCAACACAAAATCTATATTTTTTCTCCCTTTATAACATGCTCTTAGGTATGGTAAGGAGGATCTTACAAACCTTCCGTGTTAAAAGAAAGTCAACGTCCTCGTCGATGTACTACTCATTAAAGCAAAATCCATCATGTTGTCACCTTGTTAACTTGACTTCAAGTTGCTCAAGTGAATCCCATTTTTCCCTACAAAACCCAATCACAAACATGTTGGGATAATATAAAAAAAATCAAATAATATCACCTTTGAGATTAACCATGATTTTGAAATCTATTACCAATAATAGTTATCTATAAATCTATTGGAAACTACACATCCATTTGTAGCTCCAAGTGCATTTGAAGGAAACTAAGGACTCCTTTGCTAATATTTGGCCAATTGATCAGCTTCCTCAATTATCTTCATGTCCTAACATTCCAGATTACTCGTAAAAGGACTTGGAAGTCCCACTCCTGGATGTCTTGATCGCTACCATTGGATTAACAATAAATACCTCACCATTGTCTTCTTCCTCTTCAACCATAGTGCATTTAGTTTTATTTTCTTTAGTCAATCATTCACATATTGTGCCCCATCAAAAAATGAAACATCGCACCTTGTAGTGAACAACCTTTTGAAGAATTTGATCCCTCTTGCCCTCTCATTTGTTCCATTGGATTGCTTCCACTTTTTTTTTCTATTTCCATTGCCATTAGTGAGCAACCTTATCCTTGTTTGGCTGCAAATTGACCAAATGATCCACCTCCGCAATTACATTAAGCAAATCTTAAACATTTTGACTTTGTACCTCCACTTGTGCCTAAGTTTGTAATCCTAAATGAAAGTTGAATAGTTTTTTTTCCTTCACCATGTTTCTTATATCTAACATAAGCAAACCAAATGCCTTCATATAGTTGTAAATGGTTCCATCTTGCTGCAAATTCCTCAAATTTTCATGCTCCATCCACGAAGAGTTACTAAGAAGGAATTGTTCTTTCAATTTTCAAACTGAGGTTTTCCAATTATCAATTTTTGGTCTTCATGCATTTAGAGTTCTATCCACCCTTTATCTCTACCATAACTTTCCATCTTCTATGAGATATATACTATAAGCATCACTTTATCATATTCTCGCACTTTTATTACATCAAAGTATTATTTCATAACCCATAGGAAATTCTCTAGCACCTTAACATCCCTCACGCCATCAAAATGCTTTGGTTATGGTACTCTCAACCTAATCATATTCCCTCCTCCATTAATAGTAACATTTGTATGAATAAGTACGAATGTATCCTCTAAAACAGCCACCCTTTGGTTTGCTTCTCTTAACATATTGTCTAACCTTTTACACACCACATTAATGGCCTCTTCTAGGTTATTTAATCTTATTGAAAATTGTATAATGTAGTCCTACATAATGGCTCTAAAACAAAACTCCAACCTTGCCAATCTTTCCCTTATTGCCTTCATATGGTTTCTAACTACTTGGACAGCAACTTTCTCCAACTTTTGGCTCTGATTTCAACTTATTACAGGGGTTTTTTGAGTGATGAAATTGTGCCAATCTTGTACCCTGTAATTTTAATCAATAATCCTCTTGATTAAGTGAAAAACTACTTAAGTTCCAACAAGGAATATCTAAGGATGTGCGCCTTCCAAGTGCACAGAATTTTAAGACACTGTGTTTTGGGAAGCCTAACAACGATCTAATTTAAGGCTAGTAAAAAATTGCAAGGTTTCTTATAGGATTTATTTAATAAAAAATTAACTTGAATGAAAATCAATAAATTAAAAGTTTTCAAAGAAAAATGATTGTCTTTCTTGTTAAAACTAATTTCTTCTCATATGCATCAACCATAGCCATTCAAGTTTCCGGTCTCTAACAGTACTTATAAGTTAATTTAAGGAGATATCAAATTTTGTTTTAAAAGGTAGAAAAAAGAAATGCTAGCCACTTTAGGGTTTTCTTCCTCATATATAAGAATAATCATACTTTTCTTGATATTAAAATTAAATATAAATTATAATTAAAATCTAACGTTAATTAAATTAAAACTCCTCATAATTAAATCATAATAAGAATTAGACAAATTAAAACTCCTTTTAATTCATCTTTAATTCTCCAATTAAACGATTTATGATCATAGATCAAGATTGACATCTAGCAATATGTCATGACCATCCAAATATTAGGAATGTCAATACGATTTCACTAACCTATCCATAGATGGTTATAATGTATAATTTGTGCCTTTCATCATCCAATGTTCTAATTAGTGTCTATTTTATATAATACATTCATATTCATTCTTATTAGTTAATAAATTATTTACAACTGATATTTTAAACTCATTTTCAAATTGAAATTCACTCTAGCCAAAGAATTACCAAATCATCACTAATTAAGAACGGAGGAACATTCTTCTTAATTAATTTAGGGTGACGAGTCCTCTATTGATTCGTACAACTATCTCCCTATAGTTTATACTACATCCAAGTACTGCCTACTAACTCATTTCAAATAGTAGATCATAAGTAGCATCAAAATATAGTAATTCTTATAGAAGATAACTTTGGTAATCTAAAATCGAAGGATTAATTATACAACCATTATAATGAGGAAATCCACAGACACACAAGTAATGTTCTATTTAGGATCCTTAAGATCATCTCATTTCAGTGAACTTATTCTCTAATAAGCACCCACACGGCTACTTAAGTGTCTCCACACTTTAATCTACAAGATTGATCACTTTCTTCATAAGAAAGAAATATAGCGTGTACTAATCTAATAGCTTCATCAATACCCTATCTTGATGAAATTACAATTAGGAACATTTTAGGAATAATATAAAAATTAAATCTCATAATTATAATCTCATTATAATTTATAATTATATAATAATTATTCCATGGACTTTATAATTAATTATTAAATATAACTGACAAAATTTATAAAGATAAAGAATATCTTTTATTAAATAGAAATCACAATGTCGTATATCTGCTTATAACCATTATATTGGTTACAAAGGTATACAATAACAATCTCCTACTTAAACTAAAGGCAATCACCTTTGTATATAATACCATGGCTATCCATATGTCTATCATGTTTCTTCTGAGATAACAACTTATTGAGAGGATCTGATAGATTCTCTTCAGTGGGCACTCGCTCCAATATGGTTTCCTTCCACTCGACTATCTTCTGGATCAGCTGAAACTTCTTGATTACATGCTTGGACAGCTGATAAGACCTTAGTTCTTTAGCCTAAACAATAGTACCATTGTTGTTATAGTACAATACTATCAAATCAACAATGGTAGGAGCCACTTCGAGTCCATTGATGAACTTCTTAATCTAAACTGCTTCATTTAATGCCTCAAAAACTGGAATATACTCAGCCTCAGTCGTAGAATCTATAATAGTTAGTTGTTGGAAACTCTTCCAACTAACTACACCACTATTAACAGAAAATATGTACATTAATTGTGATCTACTATCATCATGATCTAACTAAAAACTAGTATCTAAATAACCTTAATCTCTCAATTCAGCTCCTCTATACACTAGGAATATATCTTTAGTCCTTCTTAAATACTTTGAGATGTATTTAACAGTTGTCCAATGACTTTCAACATGATTGGCTTGATATTTATTTATTATGTTTAAAATATAAGAAACATTTAGTCTTGTGCATAGCATCACATAAATGATTGATCCAATAGCCGAAACATATAAAACACCATCCATCTTATTTCTCTCTTATTATGTCTAAGGATACATACCTTTGGAGAGAGAAATCCCATGTGATATCGATAAGAATCCCCTCTTGAAATTTTCTATGCTAAACCTCTTTAGCACTTTTTCTATATATGTTGATTGGAATAATCCAAGTAACCATTTTTATCTATCTCTATAAATCTTTATTCCCAGAATATAGGCTGCTTCTCTCATATCCTTCACAAAAAAGTTTTTAGATAAATAAATGTTTACATATTGGAGCATTGGTATGTTATTCCTATAAGCAATATGCCATCTATATATAATACTAATAAAACATATGCAATGCCACTAACCTTATTATATACACATGGTTCATCCACTTTTTTTATAAAATCAAACTCTTTGATTGTCTCATCAAAACAAATGTTCTATCTCAGTGATGCTTGCTTAAGTCCATAAATAAACTTTGCAACTTGCATACTCAATCAATAAATTTCTTATATTGAAAACCCTCAAATTGTGTCATATAAACATCTTCTAATAAGTTCCCATTGATAAATGTCATTTTTACATCCATTTACTAAATCTCATAATCGTTTTATGCAGTGATAGCTAACAAGACCTTAATGGATTAAAGCATTGCTATTCGCAAAAAGATTTCATCAAAATAAACTCCTTAATTTTACTTGTAACCTTTTACCATAGGCCTAGCTTTATACATGTGTATATTGCCATCCATGTTAGTTTTTCTATTAAAATTCTACTTACACCCAATAGGTATAATACTTTCAAGTGCATTTACCAAAGTCTATACTTGGTCAGTGTATATAGATTCCATTTCAAATCCCATGACTTCTTGCCATTTTAACAAATTAATTTTTGACATTGCTTTCTTAAAATTCATAGTCTCATGGTCGGTTGGTTTTTTATAAAGGTCAATTAACTCAAAATAATTCATAAATTATGTTCTTTAAGCACAGTTTTCTCAAATTAAATTTAAAAATAACACTGATGGAAAGTGCACCAATCACAAGTAATATATGGAAGTATTTGAGATCTAAGTATCATTCCCATGGGGATCTAAGCTAAATTGCAAATATTGGGCCCAATATAGATCACAGCTATCTAGAGACTCAATTGAAAATGAAATAAAAAATTAAGATTACTAATTAAAGTTAAAACTACCAATTTATGCAGAATAATTTAGTTGATAAAAGGGCTTGTCTAATTACATAAAATATGTTAGGAAATGCTCTTCAATGATCAAATTGGAATAAAAGTGGATTATGAGACTTGTTCTAGGATCACTTCACTCAATCTAAGCATTACTATTATTAAAACAAAGCTTATTCTCTAAATACTTAAGTTGGAGGTAGGTTATTTCACAATCTTAAGCATTAAGCTTTAAAATTAAGAAGCTTAATCCAAAATTTTCAATCTTTAGATCATGACCTCAAGATAAATAAATTTTTGGTTATTTAATGACTTAAATTAGGTTGCTTAAAGATTTTTCTAATAAATTAAGTAGATTTCTCATATCTTAACTTATTTCTTAATTTTATCTTACATGTTTAGTGTAAATCAAGCATTAATCTTATTAATAGGTAAAGTAACAACTCCTAATCATGCATGGAATCATATTCAACATATGTTCAGATCATTTCAGAGATGTTTCCCAGCCAAAATCAAATTCAGCCACTCATTTGAATCAAGAAATAAATCATTCTCCAAATAATCAACAAATGATAATAAAAGATGGAATTAATATATGAAAACAAGTTAGAGTGCACCATAAATAGGCTATAAACACATTTACAAGCTTGAATCACATGTATGAGCTTAATCAAAACCCAAATACAAACTTGGATCTGTAAAACAGGCTTAAAATGGTTAAGAACAAAAGAAAAAAAACCCTAGAATAAGAAAATTTTCATTTTCTCTCTCAATTCTATGTTTTCTATTGCTAATCTGTTGTTTTTAGCTTCCAACTCTCAATATATATGTCTACTGTAAGTGGTAATAAACTTGGACAAGTTGTAGCTAATAGGGTGGGAGATCTAGCTAGAATTCTATCAACAAGTACCACAATGATGCTTATAAGGAGTAAAATAATGGGTTATGAAACTGTCGTTTAAGTCTTCTGCTTCGAAAGCAAAATGATGACCTACTAACCACAATAGCGGGCTTACTGATATTGCTATTTTAGTCTAAAAATCAAATTATGTTCTACATTTTCTCAGATTTTCTTAGAGAATTAACTTCCATTTGTATTGTTAAACATTCAAACACAAACTTCAACTCTTAAACGTCAATTGGAAGCAATTGTATATAAAATTGGCATGAAATAGATATAAATATGTAATGAAATCAAAGCCTATCAATCCCCCCACACTTAGTTTTTGCTTTTCCTCAAGCAAATTCATTAATCATCAATTTCAAACTAATTTATAAGCAAATTCATCCATCAACATCATTAAACAAATTTTTGCAATCCTTCATTTAATATGACTGAGTAAAAGGTTATGGATATAATTTATCAAATCAAGTTACAAAAGAGATCAAATAATTTCATGCTTCTTCTAGTTTGTCTTACTTTCATAATTCCATTCCAATCTTAAAATGAATATGAACCAAGCTAAAAGTATCATCATCTTAAGCAATTCCACATCCCTTCTCAATTAAACGTTAGACATCAAAAATTAAATAGATGAATGTGAGCTTGGCTTGGTTGAGAAGTTATTTAATCTTATTACTCAAAGATGAACATTTTATCGTGAACATCCCTAGTACTTCAATTAAATCATCTCACATCAATAAGCTATTAACACCACATATAAACTTTAACAAATTGGATTGAATCTAGTGGAGTAAATTAAAACATTGCTCACTTTTAAACTTTTAAGCACTTTTTTTTTCACTTTACTTTGCTTTTTCAGCAAGGATGGTGTAAGTGCATAAAAGATGTAATGATTTGCTTGGGAAATATTCATTTTAAAAATAGAATGCAATAATAATCATAAGGAATTAATCATCCAAACCATGAAATAAATTGAAATCAATTGATCATCAACTATCAAAATTAATATGATAAAAAATCTTAAATTGTTAAAAGAATCAAAGTTAAGAAGAAAAATGGTCAACTATAAGCAGAGAAGCAAAAAAAATTTTCACAAATTATAAATTACTTTGAAATAGATGATTAAATGCATTGCTAAAGGAAAACTAAAGCCTATGTAAATGACATGAATTCCTCCCCCACACTTAAGTTAAACATTGTTCCACAAAGTTTGTAAAGTATGTAAGAAAAGAAAGCAATAAGGAGGAGAGAGAAAAAGGAACAAATAAAACCTAGAAAATGATATGATTAGACGATCCATTGAAGGGAAATGGGACATTGATCTTGATGGAACAAACTACAAAAAAGAATTCAAAACAGAGAAGCATACATAGCATACACTAAAGAATGCTCCAATATATATATATATATATATATATATATATATCAAGAATGTACCTAAAAGGTGGCATAGACATCAACATAACTAAAGCAATGAAAGTAAATACCACAAAATCAATATGAATGAAAAACTTATTTACTTTGACGGGCACATAGTCCACCAATCCAACTGGCTTCCTTATTGTTTGATTGGCTAGTTGTAGGAGCATAGAAGTCG
Organism: Pinacopodium congolense; assembly: GCA_028565735.1. Taxonomy (NCBI): domain Eukaryota; kingdom Viridiplantae; phylum Streptophyta; class Magnoliopsida; order Malpighiales; family Erythroxylaceae; genus Pinacopodium; species Pinacopodium congolense. Next base: position 12,672,827 of record JAOXYD010000002.1, read on the forward strand.
ACTTCACCTCAACTAAACCCAATTTCCTAAAAACAGATAAAGGTATCAAGTTAACACTTCCTCTTAAATCACACAAACATGTAGGAAATTCCGATTTACCAATAGTATAAGGGATAGTGAAACTCCATAAATCTTGCATCTTAGATGGCATGTGGCTGGTGATGAGTGAACTACAACTCCTTGTCAATTCCACTGTTTGGTTGTCATCCCAAGTTTGCTTATTGGTTAGTATATCTGGTAGAAATTTAGCGTACTTTGACATATTCAACATGGCGTCTAAATGTGACAGCTTCTTCACCTTCTCAAAAAACTTAGAAACTTGTGCTGTTGTTAAATTTTTTTGGAGCTTTTGTGGATAGGGGATTCTTGGTTTATACGATGGTGGTGGGATATAGCGCTTCTCCTCCTCCTCCTTTTCCTCTCTAGCTAGACTTTCATCTTGTGCATCCTCAACCGTCTCACTTGGCTTCTTTATTTCCTCTACAATTATAAATCTGATGGCCTTCACTTATTCCCTTGGACTGGGCTCTATATTGCTCGATAGGCTACTTGTATTTCTAAAAGATAAAGCGTTAGCTAGTTGACCTACCTGTACCTCCAAGTTATGGATAGATGAAGCATGATTCTTTAAATTTTAGTCGAACTTTGCCTCCTAACTTGTAAATTTGATGTCCATAACATAGATCATCTTGTCTATCTTGTTGTCCAATGACTCAAAGCGTTCATGTTAGAATCCAGGAGGTCCTTGAGATCTTGTTTGCCCACTTGCATTGTTAATACTCCAAGAAAAGTTTGGGTGGTTCTTCCACCGCGGATTATAAGTATTGGAGTATGGGTTATTACCTCATTGTGGTTGGTTAACATAGTTTACCTACTTAGTTCCACTAGGTCCTATTAAGAAGCATTCTATAGTACCATGGTTGTCTTGCTCATAAAGCTCACATTGAAAGTGCACGACTTTGACAGTATAAGAAGAAGCTCCTTGCATCTTGTTTAACTTTTTAATGAGGGCTGTGATTTGTACTTGCAAAGCTATTACCGAGTCAACTAGTATAAACCCTTTTTGCTTCGTCGACCCTTGTCTACTTCTCTTACTAGACCAGATACAAATATTACTTGCCAAATCCTTCAAAAGATCATAAGCTGCTTCAATAGTTTTCCACTTTAAAGAACTTCCAGTAGCTGCATTTATGATTCCTCTTGTATTTTGATTTACACCATTGTAGAATGTTTGCAAAAGGAACTCCCTTGGAAGGTTGTGATGTGAGTAACTTCTTTGTAACTCTTTGATCCTCTCCTAAGCTTTGTATAATGACTCCCCACCACCTTGTTGAAAATTTATAATTTCCTTAAGATTTTTGTAGTTTTTGTTAAAGGAAAGTCCTTAGTAAGGAAGGCTTGGACTACTTGCTCCCATGTAATGATCTGTCCTGAATTGAGCAAGTTGTACCATACCTTTACTCTACCTCTCAAAATGAAGGAAAATAGTCTGAGTCTCACAGTATCATCAGACATCCTTTGAAACCAGAAAGTATCATATATCTCTAAGAAGATAGATAGATGGGCATTATGATCTTCTACTAACAATCCATATTTTGGAGGATGTTTAGGAGTGCCAACTTGATTTTAAAATGGTTTGTCATGACTACAGGCCTTACAACTCCTTGTAGACTAAATCTGGGCCTCATAAAGTCCATCAAAGTTCTCTCGGCCATTCCGTGTTCTCCTTCTTCAGCCATATTGCTCTGGATAATGTCCTCGTGCTTTACTCTTCTCAGCTCTCATTTGTGTCTTATTATATCTAAGAGCTCTTTGCCACTCACTTTGGTGGATTTTCGTGTACTTCTTATGTTCATGCACCTGCAAAGACATAAGAAAAAGTATAAAAAAAACTTAAATCAAAGTCACCCAAAACAAGTAGGATGCTAAAAATATCAATCTCCGGCAACGATGCCAAAAACTTGTTTACTAGTTTTAACTACACTAAAAGTATACAGATCGCAACTTATAGTATAATTGATATCAATCCCACGAGGATTGAATCTAGACACCTAACGATCTGAACTTAACTTTGTTTAAGGTAAAATAAGATTATAGAAACTGAAAATTAAACTTAAACTAACGAAGCTTGAATGAAAATAATCGTAGAAGAAAGTAAAACAAAGAAAATACTTAATAGTGGAGACTTTGGGGTTGCTATCTTATCGACTTAATTATGTTTGACCCAAGATTTTCTAAAGTTTCATTACCCTCTCTTAAAGTGTAACTAATTGTCCCTAATTGAAGTTTGATAGAATTAGTCTTGCAATCTCTCAATCTATAAAACCTTTCCTAATTACTCAACTAGATGTGAAGCAATCCTATAGGTAATTAATAAAATAGTTAAAATCTCTCTTCAATCACTTATTAATCTGTTAATTTCAGGTCAATTAAGTTAACAACTCTCGTTGTGCACCCTAACTCAAAAAAATCAAAAAAATCTCTCGATTCAAATTGATTATAAACTTAACAATCAACACAAACAATTATGCATTAAATCAATAAGAGTAAAGTTGGATAAACAATTAAAGAACAATCCATAAACTGGATTTAGCAATCCATAATCATATTCAAAAAAATAATATTCAGATTCAACATCAAAATAAAGTAAAGGAAAAGAGAAAACTAATGGTGTAGGTTGAAGCTTCCTTTTTAGGAAAATTTGGATAGCACTTGTTGAATCTTTAGTCTCCTCTCCAAAATTGTGTTCTGCATCTTTCTTCTATCCACAAAACCTTATTTTTTGTCTTAGCTCTCCCTTAGTGTTATAATGTTGCTACTAGGTTAATTCCCATGACCTTTTAATCAAAAAATTTTATAAAACATGTCCCTACACGTTTTGCCACGTCACCCTGCCAAATCAGCTTTTTTCAGCTTTAACCTTTGCTTAATGTTTTCACTATATATCTATCCACAAACCTCTTTTTGACTGGAAATGTGATTTTTAGACTCCTAACATGTTGTTCTAGCTCCCTGTAAAATTTAATTGTAATTCAAGCTCTATAAGGGCATCTAATGCATCACTGAATTTGCAGTATGAAAATTGATGTTGATTTTGGGTCTCATTCGTTACCTACAATTTAAAACATCAAAGTGCGTCAACCCATCCTTCAAATAAATTCATAATTTGACCTGAAATACTAAACAATACCAAAAACCATCAAACTCGTAAAAGATAATGAAAAAGGATGTAAAAGTTCATACTAACTATGTTTAAAACACC
>JAOXYD010000002.1:12676188-12686188 GCA_028565735.1 Pinacopodium congolense
TAAAAGATTTGATTAGATATATTTTTATTTTTATTTCATATGGTTTAAAATTATATAATAATTAATATATTGTACTTGTCATATTGTTTAATATACTTTAAATAATTTTTATATACATAAATAATTTTTATTATAAAATAAAATATAGTTACAATCAAAAATACTTTTTATTTTTATATTACCAAACAATGTATTTTATAAAACTCTTTTTAAAAAGTTCTTTTTTAAATGACAGCTGACTTTTAAAAAAGTTCTTCTCAGAAAAAATTAAAAAAAATAAACCCATCTAAACAGGCATTAAACCAATAACTATATCAGTTGGTAGAAAGAATATTGCCAAAGCTTCAGTTGCAGAGGAAATGGGAAGAAATTTTGCAGCATTAGGAAACAGAAACTTATAAAGCCAGCTGTATCTTTTATCCACTTGCCAAGTGCTAAAATGTGTAACGATTAACCTTGAGAAATCATATGCCAAAAGCACCCCGCTTCATCCAAGCATTGTCAAAAAGGAAATGAGCCGAGGCAGTAGAGATTACATCCGACTTCTGTCATTTGAGCATAACCTGTGCCTATTATTGTGTATCCTTGCCCACAGGAAACGTGATTTACAAATTCTTGAAATAAATTTAATGGTCTTGAAAAAATAATAATGAAAAATTAAAGGACAGCGGGAACTGAGCCTAAGGTTACAGTAACAACAATTATGGAGAAAAAGACTCAGCAAAATTCTGGTACCAAGTGTTGTTTGGAATCGATGGTCACCGTTTTTTAACTATTTATTTCTTGTAATCACTCTTTGAGTGAGATCTACCAATGCACGCCTCGACCTTCTTACTTCTTCATCATCGGTTTCTGGTAGAGAATCAATAGCTTGTGCAGCAAGTTCAGCATGCTTCGCAGCTAGCTCCCTTGTTCTTTGAATTCCACGGCTCTTACCGAGGTACTCAAGGGCCTATGTTTTAGGAACACAAGGGTTAACAGCTGTGTGGCTCATAGGCTCAGAATTGTTATACTCGTGAGAAAAAGGGAAAAAAGAATACACCGTATAGCAGTAAAATCATGGCTAATTCAACATGAAACAAAATCTATAGGAAACAACTAAAGCAGCCAAGTGCAATCACTCATAGGGAAAGAAGACGAACTGAATAGAAAGGGGTAACAACTAATGAAAAAAGAAGTTTCAACTTAGAGAGATCACAAAAGGTTTTTTGTAAGTTAAGCCAAAAAAAAAAAAGAATGAAACTTTGAGCATAAAAATATACATCATTGCAATCTAGCAAAGTTTAATGATAACTAAAACTACAATTAGGTGAAAGAAAAACATATCTGAGATTATGCATTATACTACTCAGAAGTCTAGTGAAAAGCCATGTTTTTGAGAAACCAAAATTCTCAGTATTAGTACTGAATAATTGAACTAAAAATTCATGAAAACTCAAACTTCTAGCGTGGATGGATTAATCTGGAGATTATTTTATGAGAAATGACTAGGACATTGATCCAAGTTGATTTGAATTAATGCTGCAGTTCACCAAAAAGGAATTTCACCAATTCACAGCAGTATGACATATCACATCATTCGTTTAACATCTGCAAAATCAACACTACTAGAAATGTAAGCAGGATAATTCAATGTTAACTTACAATGTCAACATTTTCAGGTTTGTCAAATCCCTGGTCAACTATTGCACGCAACTGAGGAAACTCCTCAATTGCAAATAATATTGGAGCTGTTACTATACCCTGTAAAATTAGACTATTCCCAAATTAGTTATTATAATTAATCATATACCAAACGCAAATCACTTGGCTATACAAAAGCAAATAGAAATGAGGCGTCTAGAGCACAGAACAGAAGCAAATGCAACAAAATGATGGTTGGCAGAAGTCTTTAGTAGTCAAAGCACAAGAATAATTTAAAAAGTCTGTTCACCAAATGATTAATTATTCGACAGTAATTATGGTGTGCCTCCATAAAATTTTCTATGACATTACACCTCAAGATGCAAACTTTCAAACTTTCACTTTGACGAAAGAGCTATGGCATGTTTGAAAGCAAAATGAAACTATGTCAATCTCCTTTTTGTTCTGCCTTCAATCAATCAACTAAATACTAGGAATTCATGATTACACAGGATTGAATATCAATAATAAAAGAGAATAAAACAAACCTACAAGTGTTCACATATTTATTATGATGTTCAAGTTGATCCTTTACCGTTCAGAAAGAAAAGGGAAGTGACACAATACATGAAAGAATATTTTATGCCTAACTTAATGGAAGATATCAATCAATCATAAAGGATAAGCATGTTCTTTCAACAAAACGAGCAATAACTATACAAATGAGGATAGTTAATAAATCTACTTGACTGGATAGACTTGTGAACGTTTAATGTTTCTACAATAAGAAAAGATGAGTTACATGACGTATGTCAGTTAATGAACCCTTTCCAAGGGAGGTGGATGTGCCTGTGAAATCAAGTACATCATCTATCAGTTGAAATGCCAATCCCTGTACAAGTACACCAGTTAGAGAACATCTGCCACAAGAATCAACTATTGTAATGACAGAATTTCAAAGTATGGGAAGAGAAACAGAAGCATTTTTATGGAGACCAAGTATCAATATCTATAAACTTCACTAAAATGACATGCAAGTTTTTGCAAGAAAGTTAAATTATGCAGACTGAAAAAGCACATATCTGCACAACTTACAGCTCAGATAATTCATCTTTATTAAGACCACAAAAAGCTTTTTTATTTGGTCATAGACAAACACTAGACATTCATTCAGCCAATGCAAACTTTAACACCTTCTCTAACTTGCATGCAGAAAGCCCACTGCTAAATAGGAAGAACTTATATATATATATATATATACAAACCAGATTCTTGCCATACTCAAATGCCAGCACTGCAACTTCTGCAGTTTGCCCAGCTAGAAGTGCAATTGCCTTGCAGCTGTTTGAAATCAGGGATGCAGTCTTGTAGTATGTTTTTTGCATATAATACTCCATGCTGCATGATAAAAGTCAAAAGTAACAAAATGAACTAACCAACTACTTACCATTCAGAAAAGGATAATACATATGACTATGAACACCTGCAATCATTGAACATGCCAAACATTTATAATGCAAGATAGAGAGAAGCAGCACACCTACAACGTTGTTGAGAAGTTGTAGTCATCTGCATGGTTTCACCTGTTACCAGATGCTCCACAACAGTTGCTAATAACGAAACAACCTACAGCCACAGAGTGATCTGTCACACACTGGCTCCACTTCATGTACAATATGATTTATGTTACAAAATCTAGTCCTCACTAATCCCTCTCACTTAAAAATACAAAATGCAAAAGGAAGAGGAACAGATACCAAAAAATTGAATCATTTCATCCCACTAAAAAGTTGCAACTTCTAATTCTGTTTCCTATATTCATGACTTCATCCTATAGCAATGTTGTTGACCAAACTGAACACATCATAAATTGAATATAGTAAAGTGACCGGGACCCAAATTAAGACAAACAGAAAGTTAAAATATCAGGGGGTACAACCCAGGCCAATAGTTGGACACTTGACCAAAAAATTGCATTGTTTTCCACAAGAAACTTCACAGCATTTCATTATGAGCCCACACAGGCCACAATTGCTGTTATTAATTGATACAAAAGGTTTATATATCAAACAAGTGACTTCTTACCTCAGTGTTTTTTAACGCAGCTAGGGCTACACAAGCTCTTGAAAGAAGAAAATCTCCAGCTAATACTGCTACCTGCAATAAGAAAAAAAAAAAAAAGGATAGAAGGTCATCGCAGAACATTTTGATTCTGAACATTTTCTACATCTCTGCATTAAAGAAGTATATTGCTAAATTGGAAACTTCTTTGATCCTGATGCTATTTAACATAAGATAATTCTTTAGCAAAAGGAGGAGCAATTTTCCGGTACCTTGGAAAGTAGATATTTAATAGCACATCATAAGATCTAGCAACAAATTAAAATTCTGTTCATCTGGTCAATATCTCACTTAAATAGCAAGTTTATAGCATAGGCAACATATACAGAGAAGGAAAGCAGGAAATTTTTTTTAAAAAAAGGAAAGGAATAAAACTCTCAGCAATCAGGAGATGGTATTCTTGAAACACTTTTGAAGTGAAAATTAGCACTAAAAGAATTAACCTTTTTTTCCAGCTAACATATCTTGAAGTTTTTTGGATTGCAGTTAGCCCTTCACTCCTAAGTTTTTAACCAACAAAGAAACTTTTGCATTCAAAAAACAAATGCAGAATTGTGAAAGTAGAGATACAACAAAGCAAGATCAAAAAGGTAGAGCTCCAAGGGGGTACGGTTGGCATGTCACCATAAAGGATACTTGCCTAGCTTATGTTAGCACCACCATTCACCTAGATGTCTTTCAGGTTTAGTAAAAAAAAGCCCCATAGAATAGATAATAGGAAGTTCTTTAATTAGGGAGTAAGATACTATTGGGCATGAACCAAGAGACGCATCGTCCAGACAACTGCTACGTATGTTAATATATCATCTGAAAAACTTAACCACACTTCTCAATTTTCCACAAACATGCTTTTGGATTTTGTAATCATTAAGACTTTTCCTATTCTAAATAGCCATCAGCATGTCTAATCTTCAGAAGTCATTGTGACAAACAAGTCTTCAATCATTTAGTATAGCCTCTTGGATAAATAAGAATTTGCCACTGGCCAATGCTGGCCCATCAAGACGTAGACAAATTTTCAAAAGGCAGACCAACTATTCACCATCTTTTGCATAACTGGCGGCTCTCAAGCCTCAACTCTGAAAGTAAACGCCACCAGTGTTACAGTTTAGTGTTTCAAGAGCCTTTAATATTTAATTTTAATATGCTTGACCATCTAATAGAAGGTTATACGATATTGTAAAACTAATACACAAAGTAAAAGCACTATGGAACTCTTAAATCTTTGCAAGCAGATTGAATACCCAAAAATCCAAAGTAAAATCTTTGCAGACATAGTTTACAAACTGAAAAAACAAATTAAAAAATGCACAATATAGAATAAGAATTTAATTGAAATGTATTACAAGGTAAAGACAAAGTGTATATATTAAAACAAGGAATGGTATATCTGTACCTTATTTCCCATTACAAAGTTCAATGAACCAATACCACGTCTTGTATCTGCATCATCCAAGACATCGTCATGTAGAAGACTTGCCACCTGACATGGAGACAAATGAATTATTTCCACAACGCAGAAGTATTTTGAAAAGTATGTATGTTTAACGCAAAGGAGATTATGGTAAAAGAAATCATGACTGATAACAGGGGGCTAACATGGATCATCTCAGTAATCTCAGCTATACGCTGCTGTCTTGTACGAAGTTCTGTAGTCAAATTCTTTCCCATACTGTTGGTTGCCAATTCTGAAGAGTTAATATTTAATGATGTTGCCATCAGTAACAAAACCTGCACTCACAAAAAAAGTAAGAGGTTGAGATCCAACATAAAGCTGTAACAAACATTAGATCAAACATCAGCAACATTGTGTAAACTAATGATTTCAGTACAAAAAAATACGAAAATCATAATCAACTGCATAAAAGAGTATACACTGAAAGACACATGGGTCATGGCGCTTATAAAGTGGGCAAACATAAGGATGATGATGGCATGATATCTGGTTTCTCATAAAAGTGCTTTGGTTTGATGCTGAGATATAGAAAGTAGGAACAAAGATAGTTTCATTGCCAGGAATCAAGAACAAATTGTGCAGAAAACAGGAAACAACTAGATGAATTGGCAGACATTGTAAGTATAAGCTGATTTTCACTTAATGAAGGTGTGGTTAGAGAAGTTTAGTCACTAATTCTGAATGTTGTGCAGAAAGAGACCTGAGAAAAGTAACCTAAAACCTGTGGGTATGTTGATTGTTCATTTATAGTACATATGGATCAAATCTAGAAGAAAGCTCATTTGCATAAAACAACAGAATTGCTCATAATTGAAAAACAGATTGGTGAAGCCCACAGAATGTTAAGAATCACAAATCAGCAAAATCAACTATAAGAAACGAAATTTTGGCAATCACCGTGGGACGAAACCTCTTTCCCTCTACACCCATCTTGAAGAAGTATTCAGCAGCAGAGGCAAGCTTAGGAACCTAGTGAAAACGAGTCCAACTTTCAATATCATAATATCTATACCACGACATCATTTATAAAACTTAACTTCTATCTTGCAATTACATAATTCACATAGAAGACTCCAAAAGTGCAATTACATACCTCAGCGACTACCATTGCCCGCAATCTATTAGCAAGAATGGATAACTCATCAGCAACAAGCGAAAATGGGTCAAGTTGTTCCTATGAAACAAAAGTCCCCATGTCAATCAAAGATCAAGCGTAATTCAATACCTATAGGTAGTAGTTGAACATCATCTCAGTTACATATGAGAGATCAGATGTAGTATAAACATCACTAATTTAACAAAACAATGCAGAGCATATATGACATGCCAGTTTAAAAGTGCTTTGATATCAGCTAGATACTCAATTTGGTGGACTCAACTTTCATATTGCAGTACAAGCGATTATCTTTTCTATAACTGAAGTCTCAGAGTCCAAGTAAATAGGGAATAAGGGCAGAAAAGGGAGATAGGTGGATGAATAAAAAGATTACAAGTTATAGTAATAAATCTTAAGTTCATCTGACAAAGAATTTTATAGGTCATAACATAGTGTCACTATTCATCCACCAAGATGCTTTCAACCAAGTTGAAAACCTAAATTTCCTTTCTCAAACACTTCTTACCAAAAAGAACAGAAAGAACTTATGAAGGAGAGAATACAAAGAGAAGAAAATGATAAACTGTACCTCAATCAAGGAGCTACTCTGGTGATGAATCTGATGTTTAAAGCCATCAAAGGCAGTCAAACTCCATGAATAAGTTTCTCTGATACTGAAAGCCTACTAATCACCACAAATAACGACAAAGAGCATATAAGCAGTCACTACACATGAACAAAAACAATGGCTGTCAATTCAAAGATGTAAAGGATAACAAGAAACTGTTATATAAAAACAATTTCATGAAACTTATGAAAGCATAAACAGTTGTAAAACAACAGGGATACCTTATAATGAAAAGAATCAGGTAAAAAGAATTTAAGGCCTTGTTTGGTATCCATTTGGTTTCTTGTTTTTATTTCTTGTTTTTTAATATAGAAACTAATAAAAACAGCACAAAAACCAAAAAAGACAACATACTAATACAGCACAGAAACCTAAAAAATAACACAGAAACCAATACACATACACAAAAATAAAAACTAAAAATAGGAACAAGAAGTGATACCAAACGTAAAGTTTTGTACTCTCACAAATTCATTAACGGACACTAAGTACGTAGCAATCAATTTTATCTAGTAAATCCTCTAGAAACCTTTTCTCATTTCTAATATTTTTCACCCTCCAGTCCAAGAATTTGCACTTTCTTCAAGTTCCTTAGAATTAACTAATAAACAAGCACCAACAACTTACAGAAGCCAAATTTACCCACTGATACAAGAGAAGCAATAAATTAATGTATTATATTCCCTCTGCATTACATGCAAACTGACTATTCACCAATGGTTAGTAAAGCCTTGAAGAGTTTCCATGTATGCGCATGTTAAGTAGAAACAGTATCCCCTTCCAACTCGTTCTTTAGATCAAGTTCAAATTTTGCAAAACCTGATACAATTGTCACGATGGAATAACCACCATCATATAAACATATTTCATTTACCCCTCCCTCAAAAGCGTAACAAATATCTTGTGTACTATGATTTGCACAAACACAACAACGCGTAACAATACCGCCTGTGTTCTCAAAGACTCGACTTTATTAAGCCCATTGCCCCAAACATAATTCGTAATAAGTTTCTCCGACACCAACTCTGATAACGCACAAAATGATCTAATTATCCAAAGTCCAAACACAGTGAAAAAAAAAAAACTAGCAAACTAACCCAAACAGAACCCCAAAAAAGAAATCAAGCGAACAAGGTGAACACAAAAACAGCTACTTTATTAGTATCCAAAACCCACTTCCCACTCCATTTCACCTTCGATTCTCTCGGAAACCAAACATCATAAATAAATAAAAAGTAGAAAGTTATCACTCTTACCTTTTGATTGAAGTCTCCAATAGAGTGGGAAACTTCACTAAACCCGTCGGTCCGTCGAGAAAGTAGCCATCGACAACCAGATGCGCCGCCGCCGCCTCCTCCGCCTCTAGCAAATCTCAAAATCCTCGAAACACCACGGCAGACTAACATCTCCTTCCTTTCTTTGATTCTTCTTGTGTATGCTGTGTTGCTCTTCCAGAGAGGGGAGTCAGACAGAGAGAGACGGAGAGTCAAGCGGTAACTCTGGTACCGTCTCGTTCAGAAACTCTTATAACGAAATCAAAGAATATGTTTATTTTAGTGTATATATTATATATAATCAGACAATTTGCTTTCCTCGTGTGTTCCATGCAAAGGTTTTATGATAAAATTGAGGTGTAACATAACCGCTGATTAACAAAGTATTGATCTCTAACACCACTAATGGCACGTTGTTAGAACTGCAAATAGTACTGTGGATATTGACAAACTATTAATCATGGATTCATTACTAATATCTTTTTATTTAATTTTACTTAAATACATTTAATACTTTTATTCATCATTATTTCCATTATCAAATCTGAGGACAGGATGTGACGACTTTTCTTCTCTTCAAATAAAAATCTGCCTAAAAATGTAAACAGTTTAAAAATTAGGAAAGTTAATTAGAAGTTAGGATTAAATATCAAATAAGTTTGAACGTTTTCTAATTTTATTAGTTACTAAATTTTAATTCTGACAAATTCAAATATCATTTTATCAATTTCACAATTTCTTAAGTTACATCATTTTTTTATTAGTACTCTCCTAAATGAATCATTGAAGTTTAAATTAATGTATAAGAACTATATTTGTATCTATCACATTCAACTGAGTTTAATCTATATTTTAAAAAAGTCTTAAATTCGTATTTAACTGGGCTTATTATATTTAAATCTGACTTATTATAAAAAATTTCAAATTTAAAATTCGATTCATAAGTTTATATTTTTAAATTTTTAGTAGTTATATAAAATATAAATAAGTGACTGAATTATTTAGTAAATTAAAATAAATTTGTAAAATTTAGCAAAATTTCATATAAATTTATAATAATATATGTAAAATTCACAAGAACTTCAATTAGATAAATAATTAAATAATTATAATTATATTAATATCTAAAAATAAAAATTATATGAAAATTAATTAATAAGCTAAAAATAAATAGTAAACAATAGATATCAATTAAGATAATTGTAAGTTACATATAAAAAATTGAAAATCTACATGAACTTTTTATATAACTCAAATTAATTTTTGAAATTTTTAAAATTTTTTAAAATTTAGATCCTTCAATTTTTATTCTTTAACTTATCGGATCAAATGAATTATGTTAATTTGTATAGATCTAATAAAAAGATATAATAAAATAGATCTACTTAAAATGTTGAATATTTGAAAATAATAGGGAGACTAATATTAACTCATTTAATTTTAAGAGAGCAAACAATACTGTTCCTTTTCTTTAAAATTGTACCAATGTCAAATTATTGAGTGTATATCCAAATTCACAAATTTAAAAAGAAAACTCACATCTTGTCATATCATGTCATGTCATGTCATTGAACCATATTCTCTAAGGTCATCTCCAACCCATTTCTCTAAAAGGGGGCAAATTTTCCTCCATTTTAGAAATACTACAGTACTTTTTACTCCAACTTATAACTCTATTTTTCACACCAAAAAAGAATATTCTCAGCATATTCTTTTCTACTTTTTATTAATAATTATTAAAATTACTTTATAAAATTAATTTAACTTTACTTTTTTGCATATATTTTTATTCACAATATTAT
>JAOXYD010000002.1:12686288-12714662 GCA_028565735.1 Pinacopodium congolense
TTGCGAAAAAGTTTTAATACCCAATTCACCCCCCTCTTGGGTGACATAAGACTTACAATTTATAATAATAATAATTTAAAATGTAATAAGATATAGTTAAAAATTAAAAGAGATAGGAAAAGAAGTGCGTAAACCAATTTATCGTAATTTTGTATACAATTCACACCTACATCCACTATCAAACCTCGTGTTGAAAATTTTCATTATCAAAAATTAGTTTTACAACTCCCCTTTTTCAATAGGCTTTAAAATAACTCTTACAAAATTAAATTCCTATATTCAACGAACCACAAAATACACTTTTAAAAACTTCCTTCTTGACTCATTTAAAGTGTTGAAGGAGCTCTTAACAAATATATAATGAATGCATTATGCAGAACACTAAAACACCACCAAACTTGTCATAAAATAAAACACTCAAAATGCTTTAATTCACTTTTTAATATGTTTCTTCATACTTTGATGCATAATAGACTCTCAACACACTTATTTATAAGTGAAAAATTGGTTTATTAAGCTATTTATAGCCATTGGGTGTTATTAAAAATCATTAAATTCATTTTACCATTGACAATTAGTCATTTACATCTATTTCATCGAACCACTGGCCGATTAGTCTCTTACATTAGTCGACCAATTTATTGAAAAGCTATTGATTGGTTAATCAGTCTTGCCAACTGATTGTCCAGTCTCATCAAGTGTTTGACTAATTTCGACTAGTCTTATGTTAGACTAATTTTCAACAAACTTAACACATTTTTACACATTCAAGACACCCTAAAACTAATCACAACTTCTTTACACACACACACACACACACACACACACACACACACATATCAAAATACTTTCCTAAAAATATTTTTGTTTATTAAGAGAAGCATTTAAAATAATTTCTTGTATAATTACTCTTAATTATGCAACTTATATAGATATACATTAATAATGAATGCAATATCTAACCCTTTAAAAACAATGAAATGACCAAGATAAGATTATGTAAAATTACAATATAACCTATTCAAAATTTTAACTTGGTCTTTAACTTGAGTCTTTTTTCTTTGATTTTTATAAGTTATATTTTATATTATAAAGCTTCAAAATATATCTTTTAAATCTTTTTTTCTCTATAACTATCTTTTTAAAACATTAAACACACTTCTATACGTTAGTAGAAGATTGTTTTGTCATCATTAAAGTTAGGTGGAACCTCTTTGGTTAAAAAATCTCCTATTTTTTACTAATGACAAAAATATTTGATATCAAAAAATCATAAAATCAAAACAAATATATAATTTTTCAATATTAGAAAATTTTTTTAAATATCATTATTCAAAACCACTACTCCTTTATATAATAACAAAAGCAGCATAACAACCACTTTTGTATAATTACATGTACAAACTCATTTCAAAAACTCAACACTTACTAGAAACACTCAAATTGTCAAATTTTAATAACTCATCCTAAATTAATTATATTTTAACATTAATAGCATCAAACTATATAAACTCCCCATAAAGTAATTAAAATTCAAAAATCACCCTAAATTCACATATTATAAATTATTTAACAATTCTAACTCCCTTTTGAAAATACATAATATCACATATATTTTTCCATTTTTTGTAATCATAGAAAAGGCAAAATAAGAATATAAGAAAGTTCATAAACTTTAATGTATACATAAAAGAGAAAGAGACAACACAGACTTAAATTTTTAATAAGTATAAGCTAATAACATAAAGAGAACCAAAAGTGCCATATAGAATAATCCAAATTACATCAAATATCAAAACATCAAAATAAATCATCAAAAACTATCAAAATAGATCATGAAATCACTCTCCATACAAGAAAACCCTAAATTCGCCCACAACAACTCTTAGATCAAGTTATAGGATAAAGACAAGAGCGGATGCCATGAAGTAATGTAAACATGTCATCATGTCAACAAATCATGCTTCAATACCATAAGGTCAATCTCGTAATTGATCAATTTTGACCTGTACCTTAATAACATAATCTGGAGGAGGCCTAGATGATGGAATCTCATTACTAAAAGATAATGATATGGAATGACTTTAAGTAAACTCATCATCACCACCAAAATGCATACGAAAAGGTATTGGTGGCTAGTGCCACTGATGTGGTCAAATCATCTGACTATTTATAACTTGATACCTTATACAACTTAAGGTAGATTGGTCAAAGAATGATTGAAATTCATCTTCATCTTTTATTAGAGGAACATTAAAATATTGGAAGAAGGAGCCAAAAATAAGAGAATACGAGATATTTTGTTTCTTTTTATTTTCTTGGGCAAAATGAATCATGTTGTATAGGACAAAATCTCCTAAGTGAACTAGCTCGCCCATCATTAAAGTAAAAGGAAATCAAAGGTCGTCTAAGACTAAAAATTTCCATAAACTTAGAGACCATTTGAATGTTTTCTAAGATTATAGAAAAAAAATATTTAAATTGGTAGGACTAATTCTAAAAGTGAGTTTAAGCAAATGTTCGCACCTTTGATCAATGAAGATTGCAGTAAATCATATTACTTATAGTGGTCTAAATAGGAGGAGGTAATGGGATGATTTTTGTATAACTATGTAGAGGTATAGTCATGAAATTAAGGAGAGTCAATGTCAAAGTACTCATCCTCATATGAAGTTTATGATCTCCTACCCTTAAATGAACTACCAACTTAGGTTCTAACTATAATAGAAGACAAGGCAAACTTTAAAGAAAACTAAAGAGGATCCTAAGAGTGAAGATAGACTTCAAATCCTAAGAAGGCTCTAAGAATGAAATTTGTGTATGGATATGAATGACACAACATGCATATAAAAATAGAATTCTATGATTTAATATTTAACTATTTAAAACCAAACTTAATTTTAAGAGCCTATATACACCTATATGCAGAAAAAATGAAGATTGAAGCCAGTGAACATAAAGTTGTGAACATGAATATATGATAAAAATATGTAAACTATCAAATTGAATCTTGTAAGTGATCAATTTTACTACTAATTATATTTCTATAAATTCAATTCTATAATATAATCCTTAATTTATCAAAAGTTTGAAAAAGCCCCAAATTATAAAGTCCTAAATCAAGGAAAATAGAAATTTGACAAAACTTGTTTTAATTAAGTTTTCAAAAAACTCAAATTGGCTTCTAATTTTGTGAAAACATTTTTCAATTTTGAAAAATTGTTCCAAAATTTAAAATTTTCATTTTTAAAATCCTAATTATTCAAGAATCCAAAATTAAATCAACTTAAATGTATTTCTATGAAATTAAACTTCTACAATACTTATAGATGATGGATTGAAGTTTGATTGATAGATAATTGCATGAAAAATTCTCAATTTATAGTGTTCTAAAATATAAGAAATTAGGGTTTTTCTTAAATAGAAATGCCAATAAAAAAAGAGGTGCTTCTACTAGAGGAAAGTGTTCTAAAATCAAGTCACCAAATTGTCACCTGAAAGCTTCAATTTTGTTAGAGAAGAAGAATTAAGTCGAGGAGGAGAAAAACTAGAAATGTAGCACTATCAAGGTGATTAATGAGGAAGTGAAATTTTTTTAAAGGATGAATGTAAACCAAATATTTAAAGGAGTCAATTTGTGAGGGGATTTGGCCGAAGGTAGGAGTTTTGAGAGATATAGAGAGAAATCACCATAAATGAACTATCAAAAAGGGAAAGTTAGTCTTAAAAATCAATGAACTGGTCGATTAGTCAAAAGATAGTCGAATAGTCTATGGATTGACCAAACACTAACTAATTGAATAATATATGCATTGGTCGACCAATGTGCATTGGAAGCACATTGTTTTCCTATATTCATTACAAATAAAAAAATTAACTTATAATAAAAACTAATCACTAAAATTAATCATAATTCAAATTAAACTCAATTGTTCATCAATTGAAAACATATAAAAACATCTAAATCATCAAGTATTAATCAAATTTATCTCTAAAATATTAAGAATTGATCAACTTCATATAGTGTTACCAAAACCACTATATATCTCAATTTTCATATATTACTAATTTCTCTTTGATTTCTTCTTTCACTTGAGTCAACAATAAGTCTTGGTGATTATTTCTTTTGGTCTTGATATCCAAAAGCATTTTTTATGCATTATTTTGACCCACTCGCCATCTTTTTTGTTCTTTTTGTGTGCTTGATTCGCAATAGCTTTTAGTTTAGGCAAAAGATAGTTGACCTACATGATAGGATTTAACGAATTTTTGGTATCCACACTAATTGGATCTTTAGGAGTTAGTTATTTTTCTCAAACCTTTTAGCATAACATTCCAATTTCCTAGTTTATCATAAAAAAACATTTCTACATGTTTATAATATCCATAATTGTTATAAAACAAAAGGTGTATGATTCATATATATATGTCTATATCCATATTTGGTTCTTAATCTATTAAAGGTCCTCATGTAGTTGTTTGGTCTAAGTGGTTGGAATTGTGTCCTACCAATATATCTACCTTGTAATGCTTTAGATGTATTAGCATTCCTTGTATCATAATTTTTTATTTTAAGATATGTGTTTTTGTGTGTGTGAGAATGCATCCTATTATGTTGGCTATCATGTAAACTCATTCAATACGATTGTACATAAAATTATGCCTATTTCTTCCTTGCAGAATTTTCCTTCTAGATCTTAATTTTGTTCCATACATAAATTCATGATGTGTTTTTTAAGTTGAGATCTAGAAGACAATGCATTATTTTCATAAGATTTCATAAGTATATGTTCTTCTTCTAAACTCTTTTCTTTAACAAAAATAGTCTTACTTGATGAAACATTTTCATGGGTAAATACTAGACCACCTCTATCATTTCATGTCTTTTATGTACTTAACATGTATGCTAAATTTTCATTTTATTTAGTGAATTTAGATCATGATTCTTTAAAGATTTCTATCTTTCTTTTCACAGATGCATATTTATTTACTAATTTTTACTTATCACCCTCATCTATATTATTTAATTCTAAGTCATGCCTTAGTTTTTTGTTTTTCAAATTTTCCTCACTTACTAATTTCAAAGTTTTTTTTGTACTTAGTGGATACCTCATTCTTTTTCTTAGTTAAAAGTTTCAAATATTCTACTAACTCGTCATAGTTAAAATTGACATCATAATCATCTTCATTATAGGAAGTAGAGATAGAATATTTATTTTCTATGAAGCACATGTGTGCTACTTCATCTTCCATTTTGAACTCACTAGTATCAAACCATGTGATAGCTTTTAGGGCCTTCTTCGTTCCTTCTTGCTATTCTTTTTGTCATTTTATTTTACAAGAGGACATTGTGGCCCTATATGGCCTATTTTCTCATATTCAAAACATGTTATGTTAGTTAATTTATTTTTAGGATGATATTTACCTTCCTTGGAGTCCTTTATTCTCTTGGATATCTTCTTCTTTAAGAACTTCTTGAAACTCCGTATGAGTAAGACTATGCCCTCATCATCACTTCTACTTTTAAAGGATTCATTATCACCATGTACCTCCTTTGATGCCTTGAATGTCATGTTCTTTATCTTGGATGGTCTCCTCTTTTTGTGTCTCTTTAAGTCTCATTTTATATATTAAGAGAAATCCAATCAATTCTTTTATAGAGAGGAAATTCAAGTCCTTTGCTTTTTAGATGGCTATCATTTGAGCTTCCTACGTCTTTGATAAAGACCTAATATTTCTTATAAATTCAACATTAGTATAGGTCTTACCTAGATTTTTAAAAACATTTATAACATCGACGAATCTAACATATATAATGGAAATATTTTCATCATGCATTATATAGAAGAGTCCATATTGATAATTTGATATGCTAACCTTACTTTCCTTAACTTTTTTAGTTCCTTTACAGATTATTCCTACAGTATGTCAAATTTCATAGCATTTTCACACTTTATTAAACTAATTTCTACTTAAGGTACAAAATAGAATGTGTAAAATCTTATTATTTAAGAAAACTAGTCTCTTTTCATTACTATCCCACTCTTCTCTCATTTTTGTTATGACTTTTTCTCCAATAGTTTTAATGGATACGTAAGCTCTGTTAGAAACTATCTCCCATAATTCTATATATTTGGTCATAAGGAAAAAAAAATCTCATTATAGTCTTCTAATATAGGTAATCATTACTATTAAAATAAGGTGTCCTACTAATGTTTTAAGTTTTAAAGCCAGTGGATAAAACAAGTATGCTATATATGTCATATTATGATTTTAAGCTCATTATTTTGTTAGAAATAATACTATGTGATAATTAAACTCTCATACCACTTATTAGTCCTTATATGACACTAAGAGGGTAAGTTACGTGACATTAAAAAAAATTTAAGTCTTTACACCTTATTGAAATATTGCTTTCAAAATTATGCAAGAGTTTAAACAAATTTATCAAAAAAATTTTAACAATAATGTAAAATGTAATAAAATAACTTATAGTAGGGTGTAAAACAATTTATAGTAATTTGGTATAAAATTCTCACACCTAAGTAAATTCTCCAACATCTTATAGAAATTTTCAATATTATAAATCATTTTTACAACTCTCCTTTTTCAATATGTTTACGAAATTTCAATTCACAATCAACCAACCCAAAAAATATACTTTCAAAAGCCTTTTTCTTAACTCACTCAAAGTGTTTAAGGGGTTCTCAACAACTATATAATGAATGCATCATAAAGAATACTAAAACACCACCAAACTTCTCAAGACAACACTTAGAATGCGTTAATCTAAAGTGTTTCTTTATACTTGGATATATAACACAGACTTAACGCATATATTTATAAGTAAAAATCAATCTATTAACTGTTTATAACTGTTGGATGTTATTAAAACTATTAAATTTATTTTACTGTTAAAACTAACCATTGCATCTATTTCGACAAATCACTAGTCAACCAGTCTCTTACACTGATCGACCAATCTATAGCAAAGTTGTAAATTAGTTAATCAATCTCACCAAATGGTCTATTAGTCATTATTCAACCACCACTAGTCGATTAGTTCTACACTAGACTAATTTTTAACACAACTTAATATATTTGTACTCATTCAAACACCTTAAAACTAATTCCATCTTTTTAAAACACTTATCTAACACATACACACACATTAAAATATTTTACTAAAATTATTTTTGTGTATTAAGAGGATCACTTAAAATCATTTCCCACACAATTCTTTTTGGTTGTACTGCCTATATGATAAATATTAATCATGAATGCAATATGTATGCTTTTCCCTTTAAACACAATGAGATGATCGAAATAAAAGTACATAAAAGACTACATCATATTTAAAATTGTAACTTCATCTTCAATTCGAGTTTTTCCCTTTGATTTTTATAAGCTTCGTTTTATATTCCAAAGCTTTAAAATGTATCTTTTAAACCTTTTTTTCTCCATATGTATCTTTTTAAAGCATCAAACATACTAAAATATATTAGCAACAAGATTGTTTATTATCATCAACTATATGGAACCTCCCTTAGTCCAATAGAAGATTTATCTTATGTTAAAAATTTTCAGATTTCTTTAAGATAAGATGCAGTATCTCAGATTATTTATTTCTCTTGTCCTCCGTGTTTATTTAGTTGTCTTTTCATGCATTAGTTATATTATGATCGAAGGTCGGAAAAGACTTGAGTAAAGGGGAAACACAGATCGTAATGCAGTATGTGAAGCGTGATAACCTACACCAGCAAATATGAATTTAATGTCAACTTGGCGCTATGATATTGCCGGTTTAAATTCAGAGGGAATTCAAATAGAGATGCATGTGTCAAATACGCGTTTTGAGGGTTTTTTTTTTTTTTTTCAGGATGTAATAACGTTCTACAGTACGTACGTTTAGCTATTATTTGCTTCTTCGTAAGACTATTTAAAGTTGATGTACATAGAAAATATAGGATTTCCTTTCTAACTAAGCTAAACCAGAAGGGCACATGCATGCTTTATAGCGTTCGTAAAGGCAACGGCACTCCAGCTAGTTGTTACGTTATGTAAAAATAAATGCATGCATGTCAAATGTCTCAAACTTATGTGGAAGATTTTTCTTATATATACAACGTGCCATAGTTTTGGTGTTGCTTCACCGTGTTTGACCAGGAATCACAGCTACTCCTACGTACATTTGTATGATATATAGACTGACCACAGCAAATGTACAGAGATTAAGATTGCGTGCGAATCCCTTCGAAAAGGATATGTATATAATAAAAATATTTCCCAATCCCGAGTTCTGCATGTATTGATTTGGATGTGGTTATTATATGCAAATCAATCCAACCGAGACCTTGAATTGCGTAATATGTGTTGGATCAGCACGTGAAGATGCTCAAGACTTTCTGCTTTTGTTTTGCTCGCAGAGAGCATATTTCGTAGTCCTTAGCTTTTTGGCATTGGTCTTTCCTCTTCCTATTATATTACCATAATTTTAATCGTATTTTTTGCAATTATATTGGTAACTATTGTAATTAATTTGAAATTTAAAATTTTGAAAATATATATAATAGATATGAGTTAGTGATATGCCTACTTTGTTTTCATGGTTGATTTTTATACGTGAAAGGCCTAATTTCTGAGAGAGTTGACTACTTATATCGGATCTATGAGTTCAAAATTCACAAAAGAAAAAGGGGAAGAAAAATGTATTTGTTTAAATTCTTAGGTACCGCAAATTATACATTCGAACAATCTGAAAGGCTGAATTAGTTAAAAGGCATATAAAAAAAACCCAAGTAATGATACATTGCCTAAAAGCACAGATGCAAATATAGACGAAAACTTCTTTTAACAAGAACAATTATAGCAAGTTTGGGTAATAAATTTACCCTATTGAGTTTTATTTCATACTATGCACTAATACTTGATGGTGGCAGTGAATCAGAAGGTCATACCGGTGCGCTAAGTGTGGTGGATAATAGAAACTTGGTGTTAATTTCCTCCCACTCTATGAGATTGGAGATTCAAATCTCAATAAAAAAGGACTAGGTGCTTGAATTATCCTTGTGCTAAGAGAGTCCCATTTTCATATATAGAAGAAAAAAAAAAAGAAAACTTGATAGGATTGTATTTTAGGAAAATTTTGACCCTTTTGATTAATCTTTGGTCTATGCACACTTGCACTGAATTCCATGCAATCAACTAACTAATTGAGAAAATGAATTTAATTTCAATTAGTCATCGTCCCTTGTGACGGATAAAATGTTTAAGAAATATATCGGCATACGTTTTATTCTCCTTTCTCGATGGACCTACGAGGAATTAGATGCATGGTTAAGTGCAATATGCACGTGAAAGTAGTAATCGTAATAAATATCTACAATTTGATTACTTACAGATTCCCCGTAATTTGATAAATGAAGTTGTTATAGCATTTTACATTAATTTAGATCAATGGCTTCGCAATTTTCAACATATAGAGTGGTTGTACAACAATTATTGAGTGCTTTTACGGCCAAAATTGTCAAGGAGGTTGGTTTAGTTGAGTTGATAAGCTGTCTGTCACCGAGGTCTCATAAGGTGTGGGTTTGACTCACTCGTTCGGTCATGTTAATTACTTTTTAATGGATTGCAACGAACATATTCTTTTATATTGCATACAAAAAGAAAGCCTAACTTGTGTTAATTAATTAAAAGATAAAAACAAGAGGAGGAGAATATATACGCAGAACAAAAGAATGACAGAAAATAGTATAATTTCCGAGTTCGGCGGTCTGACTCGATCTTAACCCAAAATGTATGTAAAATTGTTGACAAGTTGAACAGAAGGAGAAGAAAAAGAAAGACGAAGACAAATTTATGTAGGGCAAACACACATAGACGCATATATATATATATATATATATATGAAAGTCTATGTTATGTTGTTGTACGTGAGTAATTGACAGTTGAGCAGATTTTCTTCATTCTAGTGAGGCGATATTGAGGACCAAGGTCTCCCATTCAACGGACATTATTTCCTTCATACCCTTTTTCACTACCATTTTCATGCAGTTAGTCTCTACTCTATACATGTATAAAAATCACCTCCCCTCCCCCTCTCGCTTTCTCTATTATTATTTAATAGTCACACTTCCTTTATTTCTGTTCCTATCCTCGGTCGTCTGTCATCTTCAAACTTTGTGCAGTTTTCGCTGATCCACATCTCTAAATCCCTTGCTCCAGAAAGAGTCTCTTAATAAATTAAAAGCCTTCCCACTACGTACGTTCCTTGGAAAAGCTAACAGGGATCACAGCCAAACTCTCTTCAAAAGAAGAAAAGGTTTGTTCTTTCCTTCATCGTCCCATTTGATAACCCTTTTCCTTCCTTGTGTAGGAAAGCATGATTTACCGTAAGGATTAGCGTCTGAGTATATGGTTGACTGTTACGTAGCATAAGACAGACTAGATTACGAGGGAAATTTTGGCTTTAATTTGATGATAATCCTCCTGTATTAGTTATCTACTTTTAGCTTCCATGTTCAAGGTATCTAATGTAAGATATATGATTGAATTATGCATGTAAAAAGATAGAACGAGAGAAATATATGTCGTCGGTGTGTTCTTTCCGACAGAAAATGAGATTAATCTCCTCCTCCAACTCTTACAGAAAATTGAAACACTACTAAAAACTCTTGCACAACTTGCTGGCAGATGTACTTGATATACCCTAGTTCTCAAGCATACTGCGTCAGAAATATCAGCCATGAGTGAGGATAGACGTAGGTTAAGGTTCTATGCCCGAACTCTTCTATATGAACCGTATTTCCATACATACATAAACGGGTATAGTTTTCTTAGCGAGTTAAGCAATTGAAACTCTTCGCCTAGGTTTAAGGTTCCAGCAGATCATAGTGAATCACATGGTGGAAATTTGAGTGTCGGGTCTTAATTGATGATGATCACTATAGAGACGGCTTGCTATTTTATGTGCATTTTACGTTCGTTCTGATATATATTGTACGTCTACCAGATCAGCAGACCTATTAAGAACAAGAGATCCGTGATGGCTGGAAACTGTCAGCTATCAGTTCCACCAGGTTTCAGGTTCCACCCAACAGACGAGGAACTCCTGTACTATTATCTGAGGAAGAAAGTTTCTTACGAAACAATTGAGCTCGACGTTATCAGGGAGGTGGATCTCAACAAACTTGAGCCATGGGACCTTAAAGGTTTATAAGATTTTCCATTGTTTCTTGTTTTCTCAACATATTTATGCATATCTCTCCTCGTTTATAAGTCAGGTCGAATTTCTGATTATCAACTGGGATCATATTCAACTTTTCAATTATATGTTAAATGTATGGTTCTTGTTCTGTCTGGTAGGTAAAGTATATGAGCAAGTAAACTTGAATTATATCATGTGAAAGTAGAGGGTCGAAAACCTAATGGTATTTCATTTCTACCGTCTATTGCAACTGATTATTCAATATAAGGTCTCGAGTGTATGTGATCATGAACTATATATATACATATGTATTAATAAAAAACTTGGTGGGAATTCAGAAAAATGCAGAATCGGGTCAGGCCCTCAAAACGAGTGGTACTTTTTCAGTCACAAAGACAAGAAATATCCTACGGGAACTAGAACAAATCGTGCAACGACCGCTGGTTTTTGGAAAGCCACAGGAAGAGACAAAGCCATCTACCTCAGCAACGCCAAACGGATTGGGATGAGGAAAACCCTAGTTTTCTACACTGGACGTGCTCCTCATGGCCAAAAGACTGACTGGATCATGCACGAATACCGCCTAGATGATGACAACTCCGAGATTCAGGTAGCAAGATATACAACTCACAATGTATATCCTCTTCTCTTACAGTAGCAGATACTAATTAACAATTCTATGGCTATTTAGCAGGAAGATGGGTGGGTTGTTTGCAGGGTTTTCAAGAAGAAGAATCAAACTAGAAGTTATATACCTCATGAAGCCATTGAAGAAGAAGATTACGTTATTCACATGAAGGGTGGAGCTACTTCTTCTGTTCCAGTGCAGGAGATAAAACAAAACCATGTGCAAGCACCGTATGACTGTTCTTTTGATGGCTCCATGCACCTACCTCAATTATTCAGTCCGGAATCAGCTGCTGCTGGTCTGTCCTTCATTTCACCTGTCTCCTTGAACACCATGGATATGTTAGGGTGCTCGCAGAATTTGCTTAGGCTGACATCGTCATCATCTAATGGTTGTGGTCTGGCGCATCAACCGGAAAGATTTAGTGGTGATTGGTCGTTTCTGGACAAGCTTCTTGCATCTCATCAAAATATCGACCATCTCTCTCAAGTGAAAGGCCAACCATCTTCACAAATTGTTGATGCGGGTACTTCAATTCAGAAGGTTTCTCTACCTTGGCTCTAAAGATAGCATTAATTTGAGACATTGTCCATTTTGTTATTTGCATGTTTCCATTCCTCAAGTACTTCATATCATATTATGTTGTGGAGCTTCTATACAATTTGTTCCCTAGTTAGAATGCGTCGTGAATGGAAGCTTAGTTTCGGGAAAACTCGGTAGAGAAACAAAAATTGATCATAACAAGTTCAGGAACCCTACTAAATGTATTAATGCCTTGAAAAATCATGATCATATTATCAATCTTTGTTTAGTTTACAATAATCTAAGTACTCTCATATGTCCTATAATATGATTTACAACGTTAGAATAATAAACTAATAATTATATTATAAAGGATACACTAGCATAAATTCCTAAAATGTACATTTCGAAAGTTTTTATGAACTTAAAAAAACATATGAGGTGATCTTTAAAGTACAAGTTTAAATTATATTTCTATTGTTAAATTCGATATTTAAGCTCACTAAACTGGGCGGATATTTGCGCATACAAAAATTTGGGTTGATTGTCATTTTTGGATATATCTCATGTGTTTCAGTTATTGTTAAATTATGTGAGTAGATATATTTGAATCAATTTAATTAGGGTATTATTAAACAATGATACGTCTTACATGTATCAATCTATGACTTGTAATTTTGATAGTATTAGTATACTTTTATAATTTAAAAAATTTTAGGGAGAAGAAAGAATGTGACTAAAATTTTACTTTGATTTGGTATTATATAAATAATTATATAAATATACATAAAAGTATGATATGCAGTAAAATTCAAATGTTTTAAGATGCCAACATCATACTCACACTGCACTAAAGAAAAAAGGAAGCAGATGGCTGGATATAATCTTCTCAATAGGAGAAAATAGAAAAGAATTGGTTCATGAGTGAACTCACTTTCTTAACACCTTGCTCATCTCTTAATTTAAATGTATATGAACTATTGACAAAACTTTGAAGGCTGCTAGAATTATAGCATTTTACTAATTTAAAGTAGAATATGAAATTATTAATGTAAAATAAAATGTAAAGTCGAGAATAGGTTTTTCTCAACCAAATTATTAATCACGAGTTGTATGGATTAGAATTTCACTGAAAAGAGTAATCATATTGTAGGGAAACCTACTTCAGTTGAACATGAATTGAAGGAATGAAATCTTAGCAAAAGATATCCCTTCACACCCACTTCCTGGATACTAGTTTTGCTTTTTGCTTTTGTCAGTTTTATGGTTGAGGCCAAGTTATTTGACTCTTCCCTTCTTTTTTTCTATTTCCACCTTAGGAATGTCTTCTATGTTGTTAACTACTAATATCGTTAATTAGTTCTGAATTCAAGAGTAATTAGTTCTGAATTCAAGAGAGTCTCACCTACTAAAATGAAGTGAGCGACAACAAAGAATCAAGAGGATAGGAAAGCGAAATGAAAAGGATCCGTACACCTTGCAATTTCTAAAAGAATTAGATGGTCAATTTTTTTGCACCTTAGGTTAATCCATGAAGAACCTTTTTTCATATTGTTAGGTCAAACCCACGAAGAACAGCCTTTGAAATTGAAACACACCTACTTAATATTCAACAAATAACAAACAGCTGTGCCCACAAAAGTTTTGTTGATTTTGTCAACAAAAGTGGCTCATCCCATATGGCTGGACACCTTCAGGTGATCCTCCATTTGAAGTCCTAAATCAAGCACAGATGCAAATTTAACACAATTGGAAGGTTTAATTATTTATTCAAATAAAAAGAGTCAGCTTGCCTTAGATGTTAACTATGAGAGATTTATTTGATACTTGATCCTAAAATTATTGAACCAACAATTCATATATTTTCCCCAATTACATGACATCACAAATATTTCATGAACTAAATGAAAAAAAAAAAAAAAACCAAAGAATCAGTATCCTCTTTCAGAGTAGATCAAAAGGTTCATTAAACTAATAGTCAACTGATAAACAGGTCGATCTTTTGATCAACGTTGCTATAAGTAAAAGTCTTGACTGAAAGTGAGATCCTAATTGCCACCAGTACATCAAAAGAAGCAAGCATCATCTTTTATTCGTTTTCCTCGAACCAACATTTAGAAAATGGGGTGCAAAAAATCTCCACAAGCTGCATATAACAAGATTTCTGCCATGCAACGAGAATCATATGGATGTCAGGGATCATGTTTCTTCTTGTGGCAACCACAACGCTACGGATATCAAATCCAACAAGAGATTGACGCTGCACCTTGAGCCCCATATTTCATTCATAAACAGGAAAACAACACAAGCTGTGCATTTTGGATCCACTTTGATTTATAGGGGGTCCTTTAAGGACCTTCAAAATTTGATGCCAATAAGAAAGACTGTTGAAATCGTTAAAGACGCAAGCTGTTGCCATTGCCATTACTATACACTCCATTACCATTCAAGTACCCATTGGAAGGCTTAAATGTGTTGCCATTCTGGTAACCGTTAAAAGTTGATTTCCCATTACCCATTCCATTTGGCAAAAGCTTAATTCGAGAAACATTACTCTGGAGCACTGCATCCAGTTGCCCACATGCTGCTGCTATAAGTCCTGTAAAATGCCAAATTAAAGATGAAGTGACTGACAATAATCACAGGATTACGATTGGCCTAAATGAGAACAAACTCTTTTCAGAAAGCTAAGACCAGATAACAACAACGAGGTGTAATGGTCCTGCTCAATCCAGAAAGGTACTATGAAAATGGAGGATCGAAGAGCTTTAGACAGCAAAATTCTTTGCAATTAAATCCCCATAGAAAGCCCTTTCATATAAAGCATGTAAAAAGGATAGGAAGGCATGCTGGTTTCTTAACAGAGAAACTTGTTCACAACTAGTTCAACATAAGATCAATACCCAGTTTACAGGCACTAGAGCCAGAGTGCTAATCAATCGCATAACTACGCTAAACTTCATCAGAAGTAATTGACATTTACCTGAGAAAAGAGGAGAAGGTTTTCCTGGTCTAGATTTAAATTCCGGATGGAATTGTACACCAATGAAGTATGGATGACCATGCAATTCAACAATCTGAGGCACAACCAACATTAAAATGTCTTTAGCTAACCAAGATAATGAAATGAAGATTCATTCACTTGTTTCATCCATCATTCCAAGTTATACTTACTTCCATACGTTGGTCAGTTTCATCTCTACCAACAAATACAAGACCAGCACTTTCAAATTGGGCTATCATTTTGGGGTTCACCTACATGTTATGAAATATAAGAAGAATATCCACCGCATTTATCTCTCCATAACCCAACTAGAGATTATGGACACAAATTACCTCATATCTGTGTCTGTGACGCTCATCAATATAGCTAGCATTGCCGTACCTAGTCATGATTCCACATAGCAAAATGTTAATAACACTGAATTGCTTGACCTTTACATCTCTTAAAAATGATACTTCATCTGGGTGATGACATGATTTTGAAGTCAGAAGGATTCCACAATAATGAAGCATACACAGATGATGTAATTACTAGAGATGCATGTTGCAAGTCTTACAATTTTGCAGATTTACAATCAGGAACTTTGAAAAATGTCCTTCTTGATCCTAGACGCATGGTGCCTCCCATGTGAGTTGTAGACCCCTATAAAGCATGAGTTGCATAAAAATGCTATAACAGAAATTTCATATAAGACGAGACAAGCCCAATATGAACATGGACAACACTCATCTAAGCAAATGTACCTCTGGCATAAATATTACACAAGGATTTGAGGTATCAAGATCAAACTCTGTGCTGTTCGCATCATGCATGCCAAGAACCGATCTTGCAAATTCAATGACAGCAATTTGCATTCCTAAACAAATACCTAGGAATGGAATGTTGTTCTCACGTGCATACTTCGCAGCAAGAATTTTTCCTTGCACCCCTCTATCCCCAAAACCCCCAGGAACCAGAACACCATCAGCTCCCTGTAACCAAAAACAATTTAAACAAAACAAATCAGTGGGAGAGCAGCTGCAGAATATTGAACAAAACCAAAATAGAAAATCTCCCCATAAGAGATTTCATGGAACTCACCTTCAGAAGATCCCATGCAGCTCTATAGGAATCAGGTGCCTGAGAAGGGTGCATTGTAGTTAAAATATGTACATAGTAATGACTATAAACTAGTACAGAGACTTCTTTGCTATTTCTTCCTTTTTTTCTCACTGACCTCAACTGCAGTAACATCTTCTAGATCACCAGCTGGAACCCATTCTATGATAAGTTTCCGCCGACAAGAAACAGAAGCATGCAAAAGAGCCTGCCACAAAGGACTCATCGTTACCGAATATGATAACATCAATATATAAAAATCCAACAAAGGAGCACATTATCAAATAAATAACATCAAATCAAATTACAATGTTCCTATAAAAGAAAGCAATGGAGACTGAATAACTTGTATAGTATGGTTACTTTTATTAGAAGAAGTTCAAAATCTGTTCTTAGATGACAGTACTTAAAAGTGTAGCTAAGCTTTACTACTCAAAGTCTTATGGAAGTTACAATTATCTTACAAGTTTCACAAGTCTTATCCATACAATGTAAAGGCACAATTTCCACTAACACTACTCAAAAATCCTTTTTATCTTTTTCTTTGTTACAAAAAAATGAATTTACTTTCTCCTTTCTTATACCACTCATTAAACACAAGACTGGATAAATGCAAGTGATCAACGGTTAGCCACCAATGCATCTAGCAATGTTGTACACAAAGGATGACATGTCTGAAACTCCCTAATCTGTCAACATTCCCACAATATCTTAAATGCCCCTCCCTAAGAACTTAGATGAAAGCAAATGGCATTAAAAACATACAAAAATTATAACCCTACCACGTCAAATAGCAATTGAAGCAGGGTAAGAATCAAGAACTTTGTAATTTGAAAAAAAATGTAAATCTCGTTTTGTTTATTATAACAAGTCTCAAGGATATATGTGGTGGCTAAAGTTCAATAATAAATAACCAAGGACAGGTGAAGACACCAATAAAAATCCATCTGGTAGAAGCACCTCATTTTATCCTCTTAAATGTATCACAATAACTTAACCAAACAAATAAAAAAAGGTAATCAGAGGGAGATGCCTGCATCTGTTAGGATGAAATCAGAAAAGCAGCCTTTAAAAAGAACTAAAAAAAAAAAGAAACAAGAAGACTAAAGTAAGCGGTATATGTATCTGAAGCCATTACCTTTAGTACAGAGAGGTAAGAATCTGAAAGCCCAGTGTACTTTCCAACCATGGCAATTCTAACCTGTAATTAATGATTATGAGTATGGCCATTTGTGGACAATAAACAAATTTCAGATTATCCTTGAGATCTTATTCCTTACAGGATCATGCAGAATGTCACAAATTTTTGTCCTGCTTGTCCACTCCAGTAAATCAGGTTGCCTGGCAACACTGCAAATTGCAATCATACATTAGGTAAAGGAAGCAAGCAAAAAATGTTAAACGGATCATTATCAGAGAGAGCTGCAAGGCAACGTAGGTCAGAGAAAATGATAATAAGAACAAGGAACGAGTTTATGTAACAAACCCCAAAAGGTTTAGCTCCTTCAAGATTGCTTCATGTGCCTTCTGATCCTAATCATTTAAAATGGCAAAAACAGAAGAGAAAAAAAGATAGATTTAATGTTGATGCTCAATTACTAGATGAAAACACATGTTTAAAGCGTTGAAAATAACTTACTCTCAATAGTAAAGGAACATGCCAGATGTTTGGAACATCATAAAGAGTGACAATGTTTTCAGCCTGCATAAAAGTCAAATATAATGAAACAGTATGATTGCATAATAAGGACGACTAAAGAAACAACGGCATTCAATTTGCAATACCGGCACATGGCAAAATTGTGAAAGTTTTTCTTTAACATTGTCATCAAGTGCCTGTCAAGACATTTTAGAAACATAAGAGAATAACCTGGGTAAGCAATATAGGAATCTTAAATGCAAACAGGAACAGAGGAGAAACCTTTGCACTACGACAAGCCAGAATGTTTGGTGTCAACCCAAGTCCTCTAAGCCCCCGCACACTGTGCTGGGTAGGTTTTGTTTTCTGTTTTTAACAATCATGAGAAAAAAAAAGCCAGTGCGTTAGTAAGAACACAAGTCAAAATGATCAATCTCACAGTAGGGAATTAAAATCTGTAATCAATGCCCTCTAAATAGATCTAAACTTCAAGCCATACCTGTTCACCAACAGCATTGAGAACAGGAACAAGGCTGACATGGATTAAGCAGAAATTGCCAGGACCTGGAAAAGAAGTAGCTCAATACCAGAATAGTACTACCAATGTTCACCTAAAAAAGAAACTGATTCAATTTTACTCTTCAGTCAGACAAAAGGCTTATCAAATTACCTACGTGATAAGAAAATTGGCCAAGTGCCTCAATGAACCACATAGATTCAATATCACCTGCACAGAAACGGATTAAATTACGCAGGAAGGACAAGGTGATATCAGGTTAAGCACAAAAATAGAAACCAGTGAAGTACCTATAGTTCCACCCAATTCGATGACACAAACATCAGGTGGACCTTCTTGCCCATCAACTGGAATAAATGCTACACGTTCAATCCACTCTTGTATAGCATCTGTTATGTGTGGCACCACCTGGAATAACAGCATGATAAATTAAAACATAGAATACATCAAAAAATGCTCGAAACAAGGAAGAAAAATAAGAAAAAAAACCTGAACAGTCTTTCCAAGATAGTCTCCTCTTCTTTCTTTGTCGATAACAGACTGCCAGATGAAGACAAAAAATAAAAAAATAAAAAAATAAGGTGTGCTGGTGCAGTAAATTTCTAGTAACTGTCTGCTAATTACCTGGTATATCTTTCCGGTTGTGATATTGTTGTCACGAGTTAATTTGATGTCCAAGAATCGTTCATAATTGCCAAGGTCCAAATCTACCTTTAGTCACCAAAACATCACAACATATGAGATTTGTAAAGGACATTGAAGAAGTATTGTCAGCATATTTTATTTTGTTTTTAATTTACCTCACCACCATCATCTAAGACAAAAACCTCCCCATGCTCAAAAGGAGACATAGTTCCAGCATCAGTGTTTAGATAAGGATCTGCAAATATTTCAAAAAAGGAGATAATTTGAGATTGTAAGAAAAAATACTTTAACTACATCTAATGATTTGATTGACATCTTAAGAGTGAATGGAATCCCAAACAGGCAAAGCAAAGAATTAAGTTGTTAAAGAGGCTTCTGTTGCGTACCTACACTTTTCATTTATCTTTTCAAACTTATTTCCATAAAACACTGAAACTAGAGGGAAAAAAAAAGGTCTTGTATTTAAAAAACTTGGAGAAACACATTACTGAAAATTATTTCCTATTTGTCGCATGATTTTTCTCCTGTTTTCCATAAATGAAAGGAAAACTGCAATAATCTATTGATAGTTTAGAAACAGGAACACCAAATTACAGAATAAGGGAATAGTGAGTTTAGTTTCTCATTCAAACTAGTAAACTCACTTTTCACACAGAGAGATTTCATCTTTTTCTTCATAATAGTTCTTCCAAATGCAGAAACCTCTAGTTCTACATGGATATGATTATACAAAATGATCAAAAGAAGAAAAAGATCAAAAAGAAAGGCACGGAAACTTCAGTGGTATACTTCAAAAGAAACTTATGTTCTGGAAAATGAAACAAAGCCTTCAAATTTGCCCCATGAAATTAAGAAATCCAATAATTAACAGCATAATGAAACAAAAAATGAAAACAAAATGAAAAAGTTGGTAGAGAATGAGTGATGTCATTTGCCTAAAACAACACACAATTAACAATGGTAAGCTAATAAATACAGACAAACACAATTAACAGCAGTAAGATAAGACTGAAAGCTAAGAATGGTGTTAGATACCAATTTTGATAGAAGTAACGCGAAGACCACAAGCTTTAAGAAGAACTCCGATACTGCTGGCTGTAACACCCTTCCCAAGTCCACTGACCACTCCTCCAGTCACCAATACGTACTTCATTGTGTAATTTCCAAAACCCAACAGAAAAAATTCAAAAAGAAGGGTGCTTTCCCTCTTCTTCTAACTTGGTCCGGCTGCTGACACTGATGCTCTACAACAACAAACAAAAACCTAACGGATGAATATTGATAGTTGGATTATTAAATTGCTCTAACATCAATTCAGACATTAAAAATAACAAAAAAAAAGTTACAATAATCAAGCGAGCAATGCTAGTAACAATAATAATGGACTTATTGTCTGTACCTAAATATTAAGGAACAGAGACTGTCAGACAAAAATGAGCACGGTATGAAGGAGGAACACATATAGATACATATATATAGAGATACATCATTATAAGTAGAAGACAACAAAAAACAAAACTAAAGATTTGGAGAAGAAATATTATTAATATTGTGAAAAGTTGGCAAAAGGGAAGGCCAAACATTGGGGGTGTGAATAATGAAAAACTACCTTGTGCCTATTGACGGTCTTCACAAAGCTCCCAAAACCCCACCGCCTCAACCTCCTCTTCCTACGGCAATCCAATGATAGCAAAAACAAAACACAGTACGAGAACAACAACTCTCTTCTTTCCGTTTTGTATTATGTGCGGCGGCGGGAGGATATGACGACTTGACCCGTTGCCCTTTACCTACGTATGTATAACAACATTCTTTTCCTTATATTGCTTTGCTTTTCCTAGTAGATATTTTTTAGGGTTCTTTTTCTTTTTAAAATAATAACGGAATAAGATTTTATTCCTCCAAAAATATTTTTCCTTTTGCATTTATTCATAAAATGGCTTCCAAAATAATGTTTTATAATATTAAAATCCAATTAGTGACTAGCATTGTTATATACATTTTTTCATCTATACATTCAATTAAATCCATGTATTTAGAAGGGTATGATTGTTTTATGTTTTTATATAATTAATTTATACTTTTTTAACCTTTTAAATGAAAATATGCATTGAAATAAAGAGTTTAAATAATTCTAACATAATAAGTTATATTTTAAATTATTAAAGTGGAGCCCAATTCCGTTTTGGTCAGTAATACATTCAATAACAACGAAGTTTTCTTCACGCAACTTTAAGTTAATTTTTAATAATTTAAATTTAATTGAATAGATACAATAAGGTCAGTCATTCTTATTCGGTTTGACATGTTGATTTTATATCCTGTTATGTTATTAAAATAACATGTAAATTAAAATAAAAGTGATATGATTGAGTGATTTGAGATGTGAGCCATAATACATTGCTTATACTATAAATTAAAATTTAATTTTATTTAAAATTATCTAATTAAATCAAATTTTGACTTATTAAAATAATTCACCTAATGTCTATGATTTATGAAATTCAAGTTAAGATTAAAAATTTTTAAAGTTGAATATAGATTATATAAAAAGTCAACAAAAAAAGCGTAATGGACCTAATGTTTATACAATTACCTTAAAGTACGTGTATCTTCCAATATGTATTTTAAGTTAATTAATATTTATATAAATATTATATTACCTAAATCATATAAAATGTAAATTTCATTTTTATTTATTTAATTTTGTTGAAAATTATTCATATACTTTGTAACAAATTATATTTATTTTAAAGTAATTTTTAAACCTTTATTTTTAATAAATTTAATAATTTATCTAAATCATATAAAATTATTAGGAAATTTTAAAAAAATGCAATCTTATAAGTTGAGAAACTTTATAATAAATCGAGTTTGAACTTGAAACAAGAATTATTTCATCACTTAAATCCGTTATAAATTTAAAAATTTTAAAAATTTTTTATTAAATTTTAATTAAACCCAGTATAACTCAAACTTTTATATTAATTAAATATAGTTGTCAAGCAAACAAGTTATCCACGTATGTTTGACAAGGCCCGGTCATAGGATATCTCTCTATCACCGGCCGTCCTGTCTTTTACTACTCTATACTATTTTGATATTGTCCCGCTAGTCCAAAGCCCTATTAATATAACTAACATTATCCTTTACTTGGATTACATCTTACTTGTCTCTCCCCCTCTCTTTTGCCTTAGTTTTCATAACTAAAACCGATATACTATCATACAAATTAAGTCATTGTTTTCAATGATGCATCATATGCTCGTATTAAACGCAAAATAAATTATGTACCCGGATTAGGTTAAAAATTTAATCAATATTTAAGACTTGATGTTCATTTGATTTGCTTTTTATATGGATTAGGGGTGTTGTTTATGATATGGTAAAATTGGAGATATAATGATCCCGCAGAATGAGACGATATATAACACCATATAATTAGTTGTTAACGTCCTTTTTGTTTTTTGTTTTCTAGTAAAGTTTAAAATGACGGAAATACTCGATGGAATACAGCTAAATTTTGGAGCTTCAAGTTAGGGACAATTCTATATATTAAAATATCTCCAACAAGTATATTTTGGATTTCAAGAGGGACAATAAATTGACTAATGAATAGTTAATTAGCAATTATTTATAAGAATGTTGAACTGTTGTTACTTCTAGCATTATCTGAATTTAAATTAGAGAATGTTTAGTTAGGTTATATGTTGTGATTTTTTATTGTAATTGTTATATTTTTGTATTGATTTTTTTTTTCAATTTATGTGCTGTATTAATATTTTTTATTAATTTTTATATTTTAAAAAATTAAAAATCAAAATTCAACTGACCAAAGACTTAAAGTACTGCCTAATCGCAGAAGTGTTCTCAAGCTTCTTTTATAGGATACAAAAGCAATTATAATATTTTTAGTTGTACATATGAGCCAGAACTTCTATTTGGAATAATAAGGCAATAGATGTCATTTGGAATAAATTTTACTGACACTTGGCATATGTTGACGAAACGAATATGAATTTTTTTTATTATGTTTCAGAGCTCTTAGCATGTCTTATTTAGCATGACATTTTTTTAAAATTCGTCCAGAAACTTATTGTTTACGATAAACATGAATTTAGTGGATTAAGTTTATCAAACTCGAAGTTGTCGAAGGATTAGCACTGGAAAATCTAAGCCTTTTGCATTACGATACCCCACTTCCTTGAATGATATCGTAGGAAACAAAATAGTACTTCGTGTACACCAACTGCATACGTATATAGAGTTAGAAATCCACCCACTTTTTTCGATCGAGACGCACGTTAACTGTATCCTCGCTGGATCTGTGTTTGAGATTTGAGACAGAAAAACTGTCATGTATAAACCTTTTGCATAGGAATTCCATCTTTGTTATCCGATATCTTGTCTGAACATCAAATTTTGAACTGAAAAATAATGGATGTACGTGGCTTCTTTGATCATATAGCTGTCAGGGATCAATCCTTTAGCAAGCCAAACTTTCCTCAAAATTTTCACTGGAAGTTGTCCGTAACTCCGGTCCTACTTTTCCCTTTTAACTTCGGAAGTAACAACGTTATCCTGTTTCAAAGGGAGCAGCGTTTGATATGTCCGTAACTGCAGTACATTTTGTACCAACATTGGTTCTATTTATATTGCAATCTTTCCTCCTATTGTCAAGAGGTTCATTGTACATGTTTTCTCATCATGCAAAACTCCATGTGTAGCGCTATTTGTAGTCACCTTCATTAGCAAGTGACCACCATGCCGCATTCATCAAAAGTATATTGTCTACATCAGGTGCTGTTGCGTTCTAACCAATGTTTTAAAAATAGAACGAGACAATGAAACCCATTAAAGAAGATGCTCAATATCTAGAGATTCAAACTGTATCAAAAAAACATTAAAATAGAAAAAGCACAAAACTTTCAAGTATATTCTCATACTAAAAATAATTTACTGAAGCTTTTAAAACCAGAACCTCAAAGAAAATTCAAAGCACGATTCACTTTAGTTTGTACCTTTGGGTTAGACCATTATCTAAAAAAAATAAAGGGTTAATATTATGGGTAATCCCTGTAATTTTTTAAATTATCACTTTAGTTTTTATGATTTAAAAATTATCATTTTAATTCTTATACTTTCATTTTTTTAATTATAGTCTTTTATCAGATTTTACTGATGTGATATAGACATATATCAAAAATTCATTGATCCACGTAAATAAAATTTGATAAAGAATTGATGATTTAAAAAAAAAGCATGTTTAAGAATTAAAATAATAGTTCTTAAACTATAAAAGCTAAAATAATAGTTTAACAAATCACATAAACTACCTATAATATTAACAAAAAAAGAAAACTATATCAAAAGCTTATCCTCCGCATACAAATGGCAGGAAGAAACATGATCAAATTATTTAATTGGCTTTCTACTGATTGGATGTCCGTACGTTATCCATGATATAAAGAAAGCGTACAATCAATGTTCAATAGTTTTTAGGTTGATGGTCAGATGATCAGCCTTAATATTTTGTTTTTAGAGGGGACAATGACATCATTGATCACAATCATGTAAGGAGACAAAGGCATTTCCAGTTTCTTTATGTATAGACTAGTAAGTAAAAATCCTTGGTGCATCCAGGGGATCACTGAGTCGTTATCAAAAGACTACTACCTATACCAGTTAGGCATGCCCTCTGATAACGACCATGCATTTACCTAATGAATTTCGGGTTTTCAAGCACAAGCAGTTTTGTGCGTAAACCACTGCACAAATTAGCCTTGCTGTGCGAATAAATATGTGTTTCAAACTGTAGCACTCGCCACAACTTAATTTAAAATTAATGCTACAATTCATCATAAATCACAACTTAACCATAATTAACATAAAGTTATCCATAAAACACATTTAATCAATATACATCTAATTAAAACTATAAACTAGACCAAAATTCTCCACTTTATACAATTAATCAATATAAACTTCAATATTTCCAAAAATAATAGTCATTAGTTATAAGAATTTTGTTTGAACATAGATATTAAATACACATTGCAACATAAATCTCATTAATATTCAAACAGTATTCATTAATCTCAAAACCTATTTGTACATATATATATATATATATCCATCTAAGAAAAAACTATCCATTTATAACAAAATTAATCTGTACACATGCATAGTAAATCAAAAATAAAATCCTCAAAAGAATGAACAATAGAACAAATATTAAACTAATGCATAAAATACTATACTGCTAACCCTACCTACTTCTTCACAGTCAGTTATGAGCATTGAGATTATCAATAACCTTTCGATCTCCTAAAAAATATAATAATAAGGAAAGAGTTACTTACTCAGTAAGTATTACTTAACCGTATCCTTATATCTCAATAACTCAATATGGAATAAAAAGATAGAATAGTAAAATAAATGCACAACTAATATTCAAAATGTATATTTAATATTCAACATCTCAAAAATATTCAATAAATGAACATAATGACCAAACTTATTATCATTTTGATTATTATTAACTCCATTTGTGTTACAATTCCAATTATTAATTTATTTGAAACCTACTTAATTTAGTAGGTCTACATTTAATGGTCTGTCAGCTCGTCTTATAATCAACATCTCATCATAATATGGAAATATAATCATAAATATAAATATCAGTATAAGATACCTCTTTCACTTAATTACATTTACTACCTCAATACCACTCCGGTATCTAACCATCAATGCAGGATATCCCTGCTACTTAAGACACTCCGGTAACATTCTGGTATCTAACTATCTGTATAGGACATCTCCAAGATTCAAAATGCTCCAATACTTGCTCCACGAATAGGTATTTAGCCACATCTCACTCATATCTCAACATCTCATCAATATCAAAGACTATCGAATATAGCATATCCTACTTAAGTCACTAATCCATAACCATTCTATAACTTAATATATCATAAATCCAGTCTCAATATGTTTTTACAAACTAATTTATCTATCTTGAGTTATTCATAATCGCATATACAATGCATAACTAAAACACATAAGTATCATATTTTGATTTCTAAAGCAATACATATCATAATGTATGTAATAATATAAGTATTGAATTCACAATTTTATTTATTAATTAATAAATTAATTATTTTAGAGCTCATATATATTTAAAAAATACATGTTTAATTATAAATTATTTATTTTAATCATAAATCATATACAATATGTAATGTACATATTTTTAAGAAGCAAAATTTACTATTTGTATAAGGATAACCTTACTTGATCTCCTGAAAAAATTATTTTGCAAAGTCTAATCTACTATCTAACCCAACTTCACAACCGAAATATATATAAATAAAAATATATTAGACTAAATAACATCATATGGCATCAAATCAAATTCTAGGCTTATAGAATACTTGCTTTCAGTGAAGACCAATATATGTGTCTATATGATTAAAAGAGTTGTCTGAAGAGTGGAAAGTTAAACTACTTAAGAGTTGGAAGTGAATCGGTTAGAGCATTTAAGGAAGAGAAGAGCATTGGAAAGCTTGACACTTGGCCATTGAGGTGTCCTTGGTTGTTAACATGTGGCCATTACTTGTTTCATTTGAAGACAAGTGTTTACAAAGTGAGTCTTTGAAGGACAAGTGTCCTTTGAGGCGTTACAGTTCTTCTCCTTTAAAAGAAAATTCGTCTTCAAAATTAAATAACAAACTTGACGGTTTGAAAAATGAGGATATTGTCGTTGCATGTCATCCTCCACCTCCCATGTAGCCTCTCTTAGAGTACGATGATAACTCCATAAAACTCATATCATCAAAATCTCTCGTCTTCTTTTTTTTTTTATCTCTCAACCTAAGATCTCTATTGGGACCTCCCTGTAAGTCATATTTTTTGAATTGTCGATCTCAAATCTACTATGACATGACTAAGATCTGATCGGTATCATCTTAACATCGATATATGAAATGCATCGTGAATCTATACAATTCCAAAGGTAAAGCTAATCTGTAAGCCTATGAACCTACACGCTCTACAATCTCATATGGCCTAATGTATCTCGAACTTAGCTTTGCTTTCTTACCAAACCTTAAAATCCCTCTCCAAGGTTTAATTAAAATGAACAGCTCCAGTGTTTTAGGAAACAAGATAATCAAACGATAAGGGATTTAAGATGATCAAAAACATAATATTTCCATAAATCATAAGAATGATGTTCATTAACTTTCCAGAAATCTTAGAATCATCATTAAAGTTCTTGAGTCCAAATTTTGTTTTTCCAGAAAACACAATTCGGCCTAAGGAAAACCAAGATTTTTCTATAAACATGAATCTTTATTCATGTTCTTTAGTCCAAAACCAGTTTCCATAAAACGCTAAGGGATATGCCTATTAAGATTTACCAGAAACTTTATTCAATAACTATAAATTGGTTAAAACCAATGTTTTTCCAAAAAACTTATAACATATATCGATTGTCCAGAAACTAGCGATAGTAATCTTAGTTTAGAAACAATTTCTAAGGACATGCAAAATCAGTTGTTTCATAAACAACATTAAGGAAATAGAATACAGGGACAAAGAGACAATATTTAGATCAAATCCAAATATTAATCACAGCAACAAATACATGAAAATCCAATTTATGCAACACATTGGAATATTTTCAAAAATCATAAATACAGCAAATCACATATGCTTATGTTCTAGAATTTGCTCAAAAGATAAAATCATAAATATAAAACCTAAAACATCCAACTCTTGCATATATCAAACAATAATTAGAATCAAGCTCATATATCAAATTAAATCTGCTAAAGGTGGCTCTGATACCACTGTTGAAAAATTCACACTAGATCAAATATATGCGCAACGAAATTAATTTCAAAATTTTCCATAAAATCAAACTTTAACATAATTTAATTTGAAACAAAAAAACAAGATAAATTAAAACTCCTTTTAATTTATGTTTAATTCTCTATTAAACAATTTATAATCATAGATCATGATTGACATCTAGCAATATGTCATGACCACCCAAATATTAGAAATATCAAAGTGATTTGACTAAACCTATCCATGCATGGTTATG
>JAOXYD010000002.1:12733747-12748294 GCA_028565735.1 Pinacopodium congolense
TCCATGCCCTTTGCATAAATTCATGTGTCGTGTGGTTTTTAATAAATCTCAAAGTAATAAGCGCTCGATTAAAGAACTCTTTCTTTTGTGGTGTATGGACATGAATCGCAATGTTTGCACAACATACCACATCATTCATGCTTTAAATCAAGTTGTCAAGAAGAAACTAACTTATTTAGGCATGGGTCATATTTTCACTGCTATTTCTCAATTTTATAATGTGAATTTTACTGGCCTAACCCCTGTAAATGTTGAGTATTTCACTTTTATGCATTTGTGACTTGTTGAGATTATGGAGATGAATTCCTTGGCACTCTAGGACCCCAACACAAGAGCTACAATCAAACAAAAGAAGGCCACAGGACCATCCTCCTCCCACCTACCTTAAAGTGATGATGATACCACTTCAGATGATTTTGACAAATAAGGTGAAGGATGGGAAACTATTTTATCAATTGTGGAAGAAAATAATAAGATTTTGGAGTGGTGTATCGAATCTATAGATGAAAAGATCAATTAAGTAGTAAGGCGGATGAGCGTCAACAACGTCTTCATAATAAAAAGCTTCTCAATTTTTTTAAAATGTAAGGGTTCCAAGTGCCATCATCCACACCTTCTCCATCGGAATCACCATAAATTTCTTTTG
Source organism: Pinacopodium congolense (assembly GCA_028565735.1). NCBI lineage: Eukaryota > Viridiplantae > Streptophyta > Magnoliopsida > Malpighiales > Erythroxylaceae > Pinacopodium > Pinacopodium congolense. The sequence continues at coordinate 12,734,394 of JAOXYD010000002.1, forward strand.
TCTTTCATCTTATTTATTGTTGTTTTATTTTTGTGTTCTTTTTTTATGTGCTTATTATATGTTTCCCTTCTACACAACAAGGACAATGTGTGGTTTAAGTGTAGGGGAAGGGGTTTATTTGCATTTTTTATGTCATTTTATTACAACCATGCATTCATCAATTCTAGGTTTAGATGAATTTAGGTGCATATATCTTATCATATATTTCATCATATAGTTAAATGTATCAATAGCATGAAATTAAAAGAAATACTCTTGACTTTGAACATGAATATTTGAGTTTGAAGAATCTTTTGTTTCGTGAAATTTATACCTTGAATGTCTTTCCATTGAATGTGCACCTTAATCAAGATAGTTTTAATATATTATTTCATCTTTGACACTTCTCGATTGCATTTTATAATAACTTGGACTTAATTCGATAGGCATCACTAGTGATTTTTTCTTGAGAATGAAATGATTCAAAAGAAAGAATATAGGATAAGAATGAAGTTAAGGAAATAAAGACAATTAATACATCATTCCTATTTTGCTGGCCTTAGTGAAAACTGGGTTAAGAATAGAGTTAGTAGCCAGTTGTGAGTTGTGATATAGCTGAGTAACTAGAGGACATTCACGACAAAATATTTCCCCTTGCATCAAAAGGCTAGAATGACACTCCAACCAAAATTCAAAGAATGAACCTATTTAAGTAACTTGGAGACATTCACTACAAAATGTTTGCCTTCTTATCAAAATATTAGGTAATTGTTAAAAATAATGGGAAAAACACTATAATAATGTGAAAAATAAAACCCATGGATCTTCTTTTGAATATCATGCCATTTTCATAAATAGTTACTTAGTGATAAACTACCTTTCATATGGTAATATCATCAATGCATGAGTGTAAGTGTCATAGGATTGATAATAGGTTATCAATATCTTATTGAAGATGAATCTTCCATGGAAAGACACTCAAGATGTTAATTTTAGAAAAAAAAAATGATTTGAATCTTCTTAAATGTTTATGTTCTAGGATAAGTGAATTTCAGAAGTCTTATGCCATTGCTACATTTTCATCATTCTCATATTCATATAGTTGATACATTCATATAGTTCATTCTCATTGTTTGATTGTGTAACTAGATCTTTTTATTTATGTCTTAGTTTTTCTTGGGGGAAAGAAAAATTTTAAGAGGAGGTAAAACACTTTCTTTGGAGTATCCCTTTCTATATAAGGTTTGTATAAATAGTATTGTGAAACGTTGTGCTCCTGATGAAAAAATATCCTCCATATTGTATGATTTTCATTCTAAAGAAGTACGAGGCATCATGGGTCAACTATAACAACTCATAAGGTTTTATAATATGGATTATATTAGCCCACATTGTTTAGGAATGCACATACTTTTGTTAAATCTTGTGATAAATGTCAAAGAGTAGGTGACATCATTAATTAACATCCTAGTTTGTGAGATTTTTTATGTGTAGGGTATTGACTTCGTAGGATCCTTCCCTAAATTGTACTTTAACCAATACATTTTGGTTACTGTAGATTATGTTAGTAAATAGGTAGAAGGAAAAGCATTGTATACTAATAAAGCTAGGGATGTACTGAGTTTTAAAAGAATAATATTTTTACTCGCTTTGAGATATTTAGAGCTATTATAAGTTAATGGAGTTCACACTTTTGCAACAAATTTTTTTATACTTTATTAGCTAAATATAGGGTGACTCACATGGCATATAGGACCACATTTAAAACTCTTATAAGAAGGTCACCATTTAAGATAGTGTATAAAAAGGCTTGCCATCGATCAATAGAATTAGAGTACAAGCCATATTAGGTGATACAAAGGTTTACAAGGGACTCAAACTTTCACCAAGTCTCCAAGCAAGACTCAGCCTTCCCCGATGCTCGAAGTGTTCAACTTTCACTCTCAAAGTAAGAATGCTATAAAATAATAAGAAAAAAATATGAAACAATAAAATAAAAGAGATATAATAAACACCATCCTTTATATTACTCTTCCTCAAAAGAATACAAGGAATGCTCTCTAAAATGGAATGAGGAGAGCAAGGTTTGAATGAGCTATATATAAGCACTCTTGGCTTGGAGACCAAGTTATAATCCAAATCCTAACTTAACTATACAACCTAATATCACGTCTATCCTTATCAGATTACATCATGTGGCCAATTGGATGACACCCCCTTCTAAATAGAACACTAATTGATAAGATAGAATTACGTTACAATTAACAAGATAAGTAGTTATGTTTGACTAAGACTCATACATCTAATACTTTGATTTTTTCTTATCCCAAAACAACCCCTTTTACGTTTTATATTTTGGTAGATAGTTTTTTTAAAACCATTTTAGCAATTCTCCTAATTTTCTTTATCCATAAGTCTATCCTCCCTCATGTTACAAGTTAATCTTAACTCCTTTCCAATTGAATTTTGGCTAAATTACAAAAAAATTCAAAAATCTAGTAAATTTTATAATACTAGCTAGAACTTTAAAAAATAGCAATTAAATATTTAAACTTTTAATTTGTTACAAAAATAATCTAGCGTTAACAGTTCGCTAACAGTGATGATGTAACAAACACGTTAGCATTTACTGCATCCAGGTTTGCACTACATCCACATGTTTCATATATGGATGCTACATATTTTTTTATTTTTTAATTGTTATAAACCTAGATATTTTTTTTGTAATTTTTAACTATTCCACCACCATATTTTAGAAGTATTTTGAGGGACTTGGGGAGAGTAGACTAAGTTGTAAGTTAGCATATATACAACAAATCAATCTAAAACGTTAAGGTGATGGATTAATAGTCCTGTATTTTAAATAACTTAGGTTAATTTTATATACCTTTTTAATGTAGGATAATTCCACTTATGAATGTCCATAGCTTTGCCTCATAAATAAATCTATCCATATGGAACCTAACTCCTTATCAATCTATAGTTAATGCCAAGCTATTTGATTCTCTTATGAATATTTATTCATCTGACCTAAATTTATGAATTTCTATTCATCATTCTATGCTAAGAAGCTATTTGAGTCCCTCATGAATTTTTATTCATCTGATTTAAATCTATGAATTTCTATTCATCTAACTTTACTAGCCTAATTCTGATATCAGTAAAGGATTTTGAGCAGCTTAGAGAGAAAATATACTACCTAAAATCTTAAGGTAATAGATTAGTAGTCTTATATTGTATATAATTTACTTCAACTTTATACCCCTTTCTGATGTGAGATAATTCAACTTGTGAATATCCAACACTTTTCTTTTCGTGCGAACCCAATTGAAAATCTTCGAAATTTTCATCACTCTCCCCACCAATAGGTTTCATCCCAAATCCCTCAATCTTATGATATGATGTTGATTCTCTCGTTAAAGATTGGTGGGAAGACTCGTTAGAGGGATTATAGATATGGTGGTGGTTTTCATTCTTGGACCATTTATTTCGAAGAAAATGACGAGAAAATGCATTTTATGTGAACCTAAAATCTTTAAACCTAAAAAGGATAATTTATTGTTGTTGATAGAGAAATGGATGGTTCTTAGCCTTAGCCACATCCTTAGCCTTAATTAAAACACCCACCTTCATTGAAAACGGAGTCGTTATATAAGCGTTTCAAGCCCATTTAAAGGACTCTCTTGATTTTTAATCTGACTCTTAGTGGTTTGTCACTGCTTATTGCTTTTACAGGCCTTAGTTTCCTCTCTTATTCTTCTCATTTTAGAATGTGTCTAAAATCTTTTATATATGTGGGCTTGTACATTTTTAACCTTTATACACAATGTCTATTCATTTAAGTTTTGGTTTTTTGTGTCTTGTAATATGTCCTAATATGATCATATGGATATGTGAGATTTTAGTTTAGGATGAAGTTAGGACCAAGTAAATACTGATTTTTTCAAAGAATTATGATCAATTGAGTGTTTTAATTTGATGCTATTAATGGAAGTCTTAAGATAGCTCGTGGGTTTAGTGTTGTTTGAGGGAATCAATTATGATGACTTCTAAATTTATCTTGATTTAGATTATGGATTTAATGGTCTTTATTCATAAGTCCTTTGACGAGTCTTACTAGTAATCTTCAGTGAAGGAATTATCTTCTAATTAGAAGATTAAGGGGTTAAGGATGAAATTTCTTAGTGAGGAGGTTCATGAAAAGTCGAAGATGTTCATGTGAGAAGAGGAAAGATGATGATGGAACAGTTAAAAAGTTACAAAAAAATAGATTTGGGTTTATAACAACTAAACAAATTAAAAATTAAGTGGTATTCATGTGTGCAATACGTAGATGCAGTTCATGTCAATATCGTTACTAAAATAAAAATTTAATCATTTAATTATCCCTTTTTAAATTCTGACTAGTATTAAAAAATTAACTAAAATTTTAAATTTATTTTATAATTGAGACAATCCTTTTTTTTCTTGTTTACATCTTCAAGAGATGTTATTAATAGCAATCTATTGAATGGGAAAAGTTATATTTTAGTTACTTCTGAGAAAAAGAACAAAATATTTTCAATGTAAATTCAGATTTGACAGCCTAATTTTGTTAGAGTATGCAATCTATGAATGCAGAAGATTAGGCTCAAAGCAAAAGATGATTGGGCTCAAAGAAAAAGATTATTATGTTCTGAAGATAAAGTCCCATGAATGATAAGTATTCTGCTTATATAAAAATAAATAAATAAACAAATAAATGAGTGTATCACAAATAAGTGCAATCCCACTTACTTTTCAATGACATAGGGAGGAAGTACATCAATTTAAATCAAGGTGGGTAGACAATGAAAAAGAAAAATCAACAGGGGAAAAGAGAACAAATCATACAATCAACCTGTCAAAAAAAATTTTGAAGCGTTGTAGTAGAAGTTGCATTTTGCTTTCTTCTCCACTATAGAAAGCAATGGATTTCATTATTTTCCCTCACACGTCAACCCATAACAAAGCTCTGAGATCAAAAGGAGTAAAGTGGTTGTTATTTCAACAGCAAATGTTCATAAGAAAACAAATATCAATTGTTTATAATGTGGATCTTTTGTTTATTATTTCTGCAATGGGAAATTTTTATCATTTGTTTATTCCTTCATCATCCACCATATGAGCTAAGAAATCTCCATATGTCACTCTTACGAGTAATCTATATGGCTCCGCATTGCAAAAATTATCCACCATTTCAAAACATTATAAGCTTAACAAAAGAGGTTGTTTGGTTTGGCTATCAATTTTCGTTTTCATTTTTTTATGTGTTTTATTGATTTTTATGTGATTTTGGGTTTCTGTCTATTTTTTTGGTTTCTGTGCTATATTAGTTTTTTAGGTTTCTGTACTCTTTTTTTTCAGTTTCTGCATTTAGAAACATAGAAACCAAAAACTAAAATAGGAATCATAACCAAACATCCTAAAAAATATTGCATGATCCAAAGCCAATGAAGAATAAACCTCAATACTGCACAGTAAGGTGATAGAACATTTCCTCATAGCACCATCTTTTTTAAACTTATTTTTCAAAAATAAAAAACTTTTGAAACTTCACTAATGAATTCCAAAGTCAATTTTATTTGCATGGTTTTCTCCAAGCACATGAATTTAAGTATCACATTCCAGCTAGAGCATAGGACCATCTAATAAATCACAACTTAATTTACAATTTACAAGAATAAACTTGATTAGATTTTATGTAAAGTGGGCACTAATTATATACTTTGGACACCAATTATCTTCTCTATGTCTAATAAAAATTTGAATAGAAAAATTATTATAATATAATTTTATTAGACATTAATCTTAATTTATAATTGCTTAATTACAGAACCAAATATAAAAATAAATAATAAATAATTTAAATTTATGTAGTTAATAATGATAATAATTACTATCTTATATTACTTAATGCTATATAGCTATAATATTATTTACAACAATGAATACAAAACATGTTCTTTTTAGTTGAGAAACTTTTGATCATTTTAGAATTACTTGTATAAAATTTTAACTAAAATTTAATAGTTAGTGAAATTACAGTACACTCAAAAGTAACATTTCAAGAAAAGGTCAAATTTGATAAGGAACTATAACCTTGATCTTCGTTATATGATATTTGATGCGGATCACATCAGATGTTTAAAGTCTATCACTTATCTGTTGTAATCTATTATAATTGTTTATGCTTATCTCTGTAGATTGTAACTATATAAATACTGTATAGAAGTCTGATGTATGATAACTATCTCTTCACAATTTATATCACTCTTATATAGTGTCAGAGCCAACTAAAGGCTAACAACTCTCGTGCTCTCTTTTTTTTTTTTTACCATGTCAATTACTTCAAACCAACCACTTGTTTCTACCTGCACATCCCAACTCTCAATGTCCTCCTTACCGAATGTTGTTCCCAATTTCCCATAAAACTCATTCCACAAATTATTTTTCATGGCAAGCTCAACTAATGCCTTTACTTCATAGCTATGACTTGGCAAAGCATGTAGATGGGAGTGCCATAGCTCCTTTACGTACTTTTGACAATGATCAGCATAATCCTGATTTTTTTTCTCTTGGTTTCGATAAGATCAACTTGTCCTGAGCTAGATTATTACATCTATTTCAGAAATTTTATCCCACAAGTTATTGGTACTTCAACTGCATGACAAGCATGGCAGAAACTTGCTTCTGCTTATACTTCTGGTTCTAAAGCACATATTAGAACCATTAAGTCAAATTTTTATAAGATAAAAAAGGACAACACACAGATTATTGCAACATATACTCAACAGGTCAAGGTAATGTATGATCAACTAGTTACATTAAAAATTCTTGTCTCTAATGATGACCTTGTTCAGGTTATCACAAATGGCCTTGGCCATATCTATTGCCTATTTATTCGGTCCCTTGAAAATAGACTTGATGTTGTTTCATTTGATTATCTATATGGACTCCTCCTAAGTGAAGAAGCTTCTCTTGCTGCTAATTCATCTATTTCTGATACTACACCAATAACGTTTCTTGCATCTAGTCATTCTAAAGGACCTCATACCAGTCGTGGTGATTGTGGTGGTCGTCTATCCCGTGGTGGTATTCATAGCAATTCTACTCCTCACCCATCAACTGATTATAACCATTTGACCTATCACAATTGCAATGGTCTTGGTCACATTGCTCCTCAAGGCCCTTCACCAAAATTCCAATTCCATAACAACATTTTACATCCTAAGCCTTCTACCAATCTAGCCACCTTTGCAACATCATCAAAAACTCCCTATATCCTCGACATTGGCGCCACTCACCACCTTACCCTTAATCTAGAAAATTTAACCATGCATAATCCTTACACGAGTGGTGATGAGATCAAGATTAGAAATGATAAAACACTCCCAATTTATCATATTGGTAGCTCTCTTTGTCAACATGACTCTCTTAATTTTTCTTTACATGATTTATTTCATGTTCCTACTACAAGTAATAATCTTTTTTTTTGTTTCAACTTTTACCCGTACCAATGATGTTTCTATTAAACTTTTTCTTCATCATTTTTACATCAATGATTTCCGCACGAAAGAGTTGCTTCTCTGTGAACCAACTAATAATGGCTTGTATTCCATGCTGCTTCAACCACTTTCCCCTTCTTTACTCCCTAAAGTAGCAAATTAGCCAGTCTTTCTTTTTGGCATTCTCGTTTTAAGACATGCAAATTTGCGTTGTCTTCTTCAAGCTCTCACTCAAGCTAAAATTTCAGTGTCTTCCAATAAAATATTGGGCCTTTTTCATGCATGCTCAATTAGTAAGTCATAAGTTACCTTTTCCACAGTCTAGTTACAAAGTTGATGGTCCTTTAGATTTGACTTGTTCTGATTTGTGGGGACCATCTCTTACTGTATCAATTGATAGAAAATGCTTCTATGTTTTATTTTATGACCATTTCAATAAATATTGTTGGATTTATTTTCTTTCTCACAAATATGAAGTCTTAAATGCTTTCATCAAATTTAAACATGTCGTGGAAAAGTTCTTTGGTAGATCTATTAAATAGTTTTAGGTTGATTGGGGTGGTGAGTTTCAAGAATTTACTAAATTTCTTAGTGACAATGGCATTATCCATCGTAATGCTTGCCCAAAAATAGTAGAACAAAATGGGTGTACTGAAAATTGTCTCTCACATATATGCGTAGAACCAACTACGCTAGTTGATTCTTATTACATTTTCTAATTTATTCTTATAAGTACTAACTCTTAGAAGTGTAGAGATAAAATTTCATGTGCTAAATTTTTAAATTTTTAAGGGAGGAATTGGGCTTGGAAATATATTAGGGGCATCTCTATAAAATATCTAAATAATAATTTTACATAAATTTTTCTATGAAAAAAAGAAGATTAATTAAACTAATGCATACTTTTGAAAGATGTCTAACAAATATAACAAAATTTTAAACAAGCGATAACTATTACAAGAAAAAGGTTGATGCGTATTAGAAAAATTATAAAGAATATTTGGATAAAAATCATCTAATATTGAAATATGATATTCCAATAGATTTAGAGACACATAGTGAACAAGAGAATATTTCTATTGATGGAAGGAAAAGAATGACGGTGCTCTTCCTGTTGTTTAAAGATTGTTACATCTTTGAAAAAATAATGTGAAATATATGAAAACGAGTATAACAATTTCAAACAGACAATAATATCAAGTGCATATATATTTTTTGAATAAGATTCTATCCAAAGAATGGATACTTAAAGAGCTTGTTTTGGTATTATTGTTGGTCTTAGTTTTTGGTTTTGATTTTTGTTTGTTTTTATTGGTTTTTGTATTTTTTTTGTATTGTTTTTTTGAGTTTTTGTACTGTATTAATATTTTTTTCTATACTGTTTTTCAATTTTTTATTTTGAAAAACATAAACATAAAACCAAAAACAAAAATGAAATCAAAGATCCCCTAAACTTTTTCTTTCACTTTCGTATGCATTGGTAACCTTCCAACATATATGAAACGAGCACTCTTACTAAGTCACTAGGTAGCTTATAATTAACCTCTCATATACACAAGGTTTGTGAGATTACATTCTTTAGGAGAGTTTCCAAGGTATTGAAACTAAGTTCCAAGTGGTCTATTTTCCTCTAGCAACAAAATCCTTCTATTGTATTCGTCTTTTGTGGTTGTTTATTAATAAGAGGAAAAAGATGAGTTTTAGTTTACTGGCACATTGAAGCTGAAAATTTAAATTCTTATCTAGAATAAAAATAAACCCTCATTAATATAATTACGAGGCATAACAATCAGGTTGACATATTATTTCCCACTAATAGGATTACAGTGTGGTAGAAAAGGAAAATGAACAAATTAATGAAATAGACTAAGAATTAGAAAGAAATGGTGTACCCTTCACCACCATACTACAAGGCAGTTCACTCAACATGGGATTTAACTATAAACCACCCAATGAGAAAAAAAAAAAAAAAAAGCTTCCTTAGGAAGGATGGAACAAAATATCCTAAGCCCCTCCATGTCGAATTATCAATTACAAGTAATCAAACAATAATCTATTATTTAATAAGGCGAAAAAAAAAGGGGAAAGGAAACAAGTCTCTTAATTAATGTGTTAGGGGATGTGTGACCGTTTCAGCATTATTGATAGAGTTGTTGTTGTTGCTGTCCGGATGATCAGAGGAACACAACGAGAAAATCTCTTCCAAGGTTCCGTTTATGCAATCCATGTAGGAGATATCATGAGACTTTGCAGTTGATGGCTTTATATTTATCTGTGGGAAGTCTTCCAGCTCCAACGGTGGATACGGAACTTTATATTCCAACAGCATGTCCGATGATGACGATGAATGGCTTAGAATTGATATCTCCATGTCCTGCATCACACCCCTTAACCATCAACACTTGAAGGGTTAAATAGATTAAGACAAGTCCATGAAGTTTAATCTTCATTTTTTTTTCCATTTTAGTCATGTTTTTCTGAAACATCACACATATGCTTTTGTGATATTATTTAGAGTAATAACGTAACACTAAATCTTTAAATTATATTTTTTTTAAAATTATAAGTAAGTGAAAATTAATATAAAAAGAAAGTTATATGAATATTATATAAAATAAATTTTAAATTTTAAATTTTAAAAATAAAAAAATTGAATTAGAAAAGATTTTAGTGTAACTAAACGGAGGGCCATGTTTCTTGAAAACAGTGACATGATAATTTGGTTGATATATGTATGACTGGGTTTAAGTGAGGAAAATCAGGAAGAAAGATGTTGGAACTTTGAAATGAAATGATGGTTCCTGAGTCAGTCAAAAAGAAGTCATAGAAATCGGTGAAAAAGAAACCGAATTTGAGTCAGTCTAGTCTTAAGGCATATAGATAGAGTACACTTTCTTAGAAGTAATTGAAACTTTAGGAAAAGATCGATGGAGGGTTGTTCATGGCTTCCAACTTTTGATTCTCTACTTTAAATTATAGATCAAGGAGAACTTAAAAAGGACACCTTCTGTGGACCATTTCCAACCTCATTTTGCCCCAGCGGACTTCATAAATCATTTTTACATTCCTTCTGTGAACCGAGCCATGAATCCATACATGCATACCTCGACTACTGTACTTATGGAATCTTATTTCAGCAGTACAAACGCTACAATGCCGTAATCAATTATGTAGCGCATATAACCATGCTTTGAAAAGAGTGATTAATTTCAGAAATATAATTATATCGTCAGTGAATAAATTATGTCAATTGTTTATTGAAAAGTTAAAAAAGAAATATTATGTCAATAGTTGTTCATCTTATCATTAGTTAATCATAATTATAATGATATTTCTTTGGTATGAGCATCTAACCTCTGTTCGAGTCATTACAAAATTATAGCCGAGTGATTCATGTAGGACAACACAAGAAAAATAAATTAATTAGCTTTAATCCGGATAATATTCATGAGAAAGCGACACTAATTGAAGATGATGTTGGAGAGGGTAATTAAGAACGTATGTACCTGGCGAATTAGATTTTGTGAGAAGTGGTCGACAGACATGTAGTAGATGTTCGGTGACGTACTATTTGCTTCATCGGAGGCAAATGCATGACTGAATCCACCACTTTCGTCAACTGCTTGATGAGTGACATCGGAGGATGATGTATATTCCCACATCAATTTGTTATTGTTGTCATTATTATTGTTATTATTATGATGATGATGATGATGATGATGATGATGATGATAATCATCATGATCTTCCATTTCATCATTATGATCTCTTCCTTTACAACAATCATCAACTGGTTGTCGGTTGCTTGTTTCTTGTTCTTCCGTAGACAAGCACGTTGTCGGCTCCTTCTCTATATTTTTCTCTTCTTTATCGTTTGTTTTGGGAATTTGTATTGTCTTCTTGAAAACGCGGCATAAGGCATATGAGTCCTGCATCATGCAATCCTGTAATGTGAAATTTATCCTCAAGTTTAAGGTATTTTTTTTTTCTTCTGATTGAAAAAGAGAAGAAAAAAAAAAGGTGATTAAGAAATATAAAAGATATACGAGAAAAGCAAGATCGGAAAGAGGAAGCTAGGAAAAGAATCCGAAACGGAAAACAAAGATAGATGAGAATTTGAATCCAAAAAAGAAAAAAGAAAATAAGAGATAGGTACGTTTCATATACAAATGATTAGAGGATGGTGAGAAAAACATGGAAAGTACAATCAAAGTAATAAAGACTCTTTCATCGTCATCAAGTTGATGATAAGCTGTTCTTTACTAAAGAAAAAGAGCATTGTAGTAAAAAGGAAGATCCGCAAATGAGAAGGGTCAATAGAAACACAATGTAATCATTATGTCTGATGGACATCTATCACATAACAACTGATCGGATCGTGATAATGATCATAATCATGGTTCCTTTTCTATTTTGTGTGCCTCAAGAATGTTTCCTAAGGGTAATTATTGCTCCATCAAATTCATTGCTGAGGATACGTTGATTTGATACTAAGAACTTCAATTAATAATTACGTTTACCCACGTAAGACAAGATAGCCAACTTCATTAATTCATGTCAATGTACACCTTCGCCCTTAGTAGTGATTCTAGGGTTCCCTCACTTCTATACTTTTTTATTAATATCTGCTATCTTTATTCGCTCCTAGCCCTTAACTTGACCCTAATGACTATTCTTTCTTGTGTTAATTAACAGAATTAATTCATGGTAATCCCTGTAACCAAATGTTTCTTACATCAACGTATATATATACATCTTCCAGGATGCCCTTCTGCATATACATTTACGATATATGTTGTCTACATTACTGCATTATGATACTATTTTGTTTTTGTTAACCTAGGTATCTGAAGTCACTCCGATAAATCTAACGAAGTATTCCGAAAATACTTTTGCAAATTGTTGATTATCTATTTAATTATAAACAAGTTAAAAAGAGTAATGAAGTAATCAGCCAATTATACTTAGTCACTTACCTTTAAAGTAGCAGTAGTAGCAGTGGCGGTACAGAATGAATCGACCAAACGATACTCATGCATAACCCAGTTGGTTCTGATGCCATGAGGAGCCCTACCTGTGTAGTAAACTAAAGTCTTCTTCATACCAACCTGGAGCTTATGAGAATGAACTGCTCTATCTTTCCCAGTGGCCTTCCAATATCCAGCTTTTGTTGCCCTGTTTGTTCTTGAACCATTTGGATACTTCTTGTCCCTCGGACTGTAGAAGTACCACTCCATGTCTTTTCCTGGTAGGAATGATTTATCTGTTCATCACACCATCAACATTGGTTGTTATTTCAAAAAGAAAAGATCAATCTTAATTTAATTATCTTTACGAGTATAGTTCTTTACCAGGTAAGTCCCATGGCTCGCATTTGTAGAGATCAACCTCTGGGATAATCTCAAGCTCAATTGTGCGGCCATTGATCTTTCGATCAAGATAATATGCAACAAGCTCCTCGTCTGTTGGATGAAATCTAAATCCAGGAGGGAGACTCATGGGGGCCATTGATTCGGACACTTAATTGCAAGCTGATGCTGTAATGATTGATCAACAGAAATAGAGGTAGACGGAGAAAGGACGAAACTAGGAGAAATCTGGCAGTGGATAGGAACGGAAGATGTTGATAGACAAGCTTGTACGACATTGAACTATATAGGCCACTGTTTTATGAAAGAGATTCTAATATAAGATAACCCTCTCAACTCCTAAATTCTACGATTTTGCCATTAACACGCATCGTCTCCTGCACATTTTTGTTTAATTTATCCTCATGTTAGTGTAGTATTTGTATACACTTATTATTATAATAACACTAAGGAGTTATTTGGTAGGATCTTGAATTTTGATTTTTCTATTTCTATTTTTTTAAATACTGAAACTGAAAAATAATATAGAAATTAAAAAATCAACATATGAATTCAATACAAAAATAAAAATAAATAATAAATAATAAATAAATAAAATACACAAAAATAAAATAGAAAATTGCGAGCTTGTTTGGTATTGTTAATGATTTCTATTTTTTGTTTCTATTTTTTAAAACACGAAAACAAAAAATTTAAAAAAATTTTAAAAAATACAAATTAAATATAAAAATTAAAAAAATAGTACAAAAATTGAAAAATATACCAAAAATAATAAAAACAAAAAAAATAGAAATAGAAATAGAAATAAAAAACTGAACAAAATGGTCTTAAATTTTGTACTTCTTTAGGAATTAGAATATAATATATGAGAGCATAGTAGTAGTAATAATAATAAAAAAAAGTAATAATAATAATGTGCGAAAAGAAAGATAAATTTGATAATAGAATTGGGGTTAGAACCATTACCATCTATTTATATCAGCTCCTCATAACTCCCAATTGCAAAGGTTCTAGCCAAGGTCTTAGT
>JAOXYD010000002.1:12754594-12783656 GCA_028565735.1 Pinacopodium congolense
TGGGATGAGCTCATAAGCCCATTAGTGAATTTGAAGGCATGCTACCATCCACCTTAAGCAAACAAGTTGATCAAGCTAAATTTGACATGTGCAACCAAAATTCAACACCACCTGGAGCTCCTTGTTTTCCTCCTTTGTCAAATACTTATGCAGCCACCTTTGTTGACATTGGAGAGCTCTCCTCCTTGCTAATTTTGTCTTCCATCACCTCTCTCTTCAAGCTTTCTAAGGATCAACGAACCTGATCCTTTCTTTTGTAAGTTTCAGCTTTTCCTTGAACATGGACAGCTCGTGCTTGTTTTTAAACAACTAGTAACCGAATTTGTACCTTTGTTTCCAAGCTTTTTCTTTTTTCTTTATGCTATTAATTGTCTCCACATAGGACTGCATGAGGACCCTAATTGATGGAGCTCTGTTCATTTTTTTTAGCTTTTTCTTACTCGATTTTGCTCCATTCTTTTGGCCATATGCTGGTATCTTTGAATAAGTAGGGGGAAGGTTGTCCAAAATCATATCAGACACATCCTTTTTACAAACAAAGAGGGTTGTGTTTCTGACTTAATCATGCTCTCTTTTTGCGTCCAATAATGCACATGTAGGCTGCCATTTCAATTCAAAAAATAATTCCACTTAACCGTGCATGATGGGAGTGGTTGGCTGTGTGTTTTTAGGCCATCTCCATACATTTTGTTGGATAGCTAAATGAGGGAATTTAGGTGAATTTTTCGGTGCTCCAAATGAGCTAAAAAAGGCTTGCTTAAGCACTAATCAACTGTAATTTTGGACAGCTTCAAATGATGATTAATGATCTCCAAGCTCTAGTCATTTTTGCTCTTAACTTGGACGCATTTGGATATCACTTAAACATCAAATTGCTACTATATTTTATCACTAATTGAATATCTATATGATGAATTTTGGATAGATCCAAGTGATGATTAATGTTCCCAAATAGTGCTATAATTAATGTCATTTTTTGACAGCTTTTTAATACTCCTATCCAAGCCATTTTGAGCTTCAATTGTTCTTTCATACGCCATCAAATTTCCAAGCTATTTTGTGAGAATTAAGATAGCTTTAATTGCCTCAAAATCTTTATGTTTTAGTCCAAATTTTTTATTCCATCATTAAACCTATTATTAAAATTAATACGAATACAAAATGAGCAATTTAACATAAAAATAGGAATGAATTCAAATGAAATAATATCTCAAAATATAACAAAATTCATTCCTATTACCCAAATTGATAGTATAAATAGAAGTTGTTGTGTTATTTTTATACACAGTTTAGAAAATTCAAAAAATATAGTGTGGGCATACTATTTAAGTTTTATAAAGCTCTTATTTTCAAAGGATGATTACTTGAAAGTGTTTTTAGCATTTTCGTGCTGTGTGTATTTTTAAGTAAGATGATTAATTATTTTTTGTGCATTCATTCATAAGCTTCTTGTGTTTATTAAGTGAAATCAAGTGAAGTATTTTTTAATTGTATCGAGTGATTGTCAAGTTATTCTTGAGCCTAGTAAAAAGAAATGAATGAAAGGTTTTCCTTTAGCTTGTGAAAAAGGATTATACCTGTGACATTGATTATTTTCAAGTTATTATAAGAATGAAAGCTTAACAGTGGAGTTGGGAATTGGATTAGAAGTAAGTGGATAGCTCCAAACTAGAATAAATCATGGTGTAAACTCTCCTCTCTCCTTACATTTATTTTGCATTCATATTATTTGATTGCTTGGTTAGATAAATTTGTTTAAGCTTCTGCATTTCTTTGAAAGAGTTTTTATACACTAACTCACCCCCTCTTATTGCCATATCCATCTTAATAACTACAAATAGACGGAGAAAGCAAGAAGAAAAATAGAGAAGTTTTACACAAAATATGAGCTTTATAGATCTAATTAAGCGCTTTGAGAGTCTAAGTTATATACATGCTTTAGAGTGATTGTTTATCAAGCTTGTCTGAGAATGGTGTGTTTCTCAACTTATGAGAAATTGTTTCATTATTTTGAGGTTATTCTTAAGCCTATAAAAATTATTTGTTAAAAGGTTTTTTTTTTCCTTAAAAAAGAATTGTTGATTATCGTTGAGCCGAAAAGGAGTTGTAAGTTGTTGCAAATTTCAAGTTTATATTTCATATTATTTTTTATAATCTCTAGTACTCTTTATATTATTTGTTTCATAATTGTTTTTATTTAGCTTATGCAAATTATTGTTTCTTTATTTTATTTGTTTTAAAATTTTTAGAACCTAATTCACCCCCCTCATAGGTGTCATGTAGGGTAAAATATTGGTATCAAATCCTAGGTCTCGCATTAGATTAACCCTAACAAATTAGTAAGGAAATAAAAAATGGCACACTTCATTAACATTATAGGTTATTCACACAATCGAGATGGCCATAAGCCTCATAGAACACTGAACTTTGATGGGAATAATTACATGTATTGAAAAAATATGATGAGGTGTTATCTTATGGGAGAGAATATAGATTTGTGGATAATGGTAACTCAACCTTACACAATTTCTACCAAGCTCATTGGAAGAGATTTAGTTTTAAAGAAAGAAAATGAGTGGAATCTAGATGAAAGGACGTCAATATCTTTAAATAATAAAGTTATGCATATTCTATATTGTGCCTTAAGCATGGAAGAATATAATAGAATTGCTATGTGTGAAACTACATATGGCATTTGGAATACTCTCAAGATTACTTATAAAGGTACGAACCAAGTCAACGAGACCAAAATATGTATGCTCACTCATGATTATGAATTTTTTCGTATGATGTATAATGAGACCATTTCTTCAATGTATGCTCGTTTCAAAAATATTATTAGTGTGCTAAAAGGTCTAGGTAAGATCTACTCTAGTGTTGAGTTATGTAGGAAATTCCTAACGTCCTTACCAAAGACATGGGAGAAAAAGGTGATAGCAATACACGAAGCAAAGGACCTCAACACACTCTTTCTCGATAAGCTCATCGGATCACTTTTAACATACAAGATGTGGATGAAAAACATTCAAAAGGAACAAGAGGCGCCAAGGAAGAAAAAAAGTAAGCAAAAATAAGGAGAGCAACAATGAAGAATCATTGGTTGGGAGTGAGAACGAGGATCTCACATTCATTACAAGAAGGTTAAAGAAATTCATGAGAAATGCCTCAATACACCCAAAAAGGTACATCTTATTCAAAGTTTAAATTATCCAACACAACATGTTTTGAGTGTGGTGAAAAGGGACATTTAAGATAGCAATGTCCCTACCTATAAAAAGAAGAAGAAAAAGTTGAGAAGAAGGAAAAGTGGAGGAAAGAAAAGAAGGACTTTAAGAAGAAGAAAGCATTAAGAGCCTCATGGTCTGAATCAAGCGATTCTGAAGAGGAAGAAGTTACCAACATGTGCTTTATGGCACAAAATGAGATATGTCCTTCTCTTAGTGAAGATGAATGTAGTTATACATGTGTTAAAGTGTTAGAATATATAGAAAAGTTAAGCAAAAGAACAAAGAATTGCATCGTAAGGATAAGAAAGCCTTAAAGGAATTAGTTTCATGTAAATCGGAAATAGTGACTTTAGAAAAGATATGATGTTAATTAATAAAGACAATGATGAGGTAGCAAATAAAAATAGGTCTCTAAAGAAGAAATTGCATCATTTAAAGAATCACTAAAAAAATTCAACAAGAGAAAAGAAAACTAGATAATCTATTAAGTATTCAAAAGTTCAGAAATGATAAACATGGTTTGGGATATAATATTGAAAAAGGGGCATATACTAATAAGACTGTTTTGGTAAAAGCAAAGAACTTAGAAGATGAACATACTCCTGAAAGTTTAGAATGCACATAGTATTCCGTAACCCAAGCATCATGTTTTCAAATACACCTTAAAACCTGGAAAATTCCCCCAACATCAATTTAATGATAAAAAGACCTTCATACATCATAGACAAAATTTTCAACAAAGTTTGTATAAAGATCTAAGATATAAAAATAAGTACAGGAGTACATATAGAACATACACTCTATTATTTTGCACATATTGTGGTTATCATTGACATGTTTCTTATTTCTGTTATGATCAACTAAACAATTTTTTAAATGACTATAAAAATAACAATTTTTACAAGATAAAAACTATTTGGATTTAAAAAAATAGATAAATGCTATTGTTTCTAATTTTCAACTGTTTATTTTAAAGTTTTTTAAACTTTTGTTAAACGTTGTTTCTGAGTTTCAATTGATTATTTTAAAATTATCTTTTATACGTTTGTTAGTTTCACTGACCTCAGAGGATTGGTCGATCGAATGCCAACGTCGATCGATCAAAGGTTGTTCAGTCAACCGAATAGATACGTTAAGTTGACCAATATATAAAGCTTTGTTGTTCGATCAACCGATGTAGCTAATTTGGTCAACTGATAGGTCAAAATCATAGTTTTTATTTCGTAATCCATCAAATCTTACGTGTTTAAATACCTATCTCATTGAACGTTTAACTTGTATTTGCGATTATTATTTATGTGATCTTTTAAGTCATGAGTTAGGTATACTAACATTTAAGGACCCTAGATAAGATAGGTACCTAAAACTATTTTCATTTGTCTTATAGGAAAAGAGAAAAAACAAATGGTATGTGGATAGCAGATGTTCATAGCATATGGCTAGGGATCCTTCACAATTTATCACATTCAAGAGCAAGGATGGAGGATCCATCACGTGTGGAGATAATGCCAAGATGGTAATTGGCATTAGCAAAGTAGGTAAAGATAACTGTCCATTGATCGATAATGTTTTACTTGTTGAAGGTTTAAAACACAACCTGTTAAGTGTAAGTCAATTATGTAATAAGAACTACAAGGTTAGCTTTTTAGGAGATGAATGTGTTGTCACTAAGATAAATGATAGTTTTGTATTCTTAGAAAAAAGAGAAGGAAATATATATATATATTGTTGATCTACACTGTGTTACTAACCTTGAAGATAAATGTTTATTTTCTTTGAGTGAATGCTCTTGGACTTGGCACCGACGACTCGGACATGCAAGTATGGTTTTCCTCACAAAACTTAATTCAAAACAACTTTTTAGAGGACTTCCAACAATAAAGTATGAGAAAGACAAAATTTGTAGAGCATGTTAAATAGGAAAATAAGTAAGAAGTTCATTTCAAAGCAAGAAATCAGTAACTTCTTTTAGATCACTTGAATTACTTCATATGGATTTGTTTGGTCCTACTAGAGTGGTTAGTTTAGGAGGAAAATCACTTGCTTTTATTATTGTGGGTGATTTAAGGGATTGTACTTGGGTTTTATTTTTAGGCTTAAAAGATGAATGTTTTGAATCCTTTGTTAGTTTTGCAAAGAAGATACAAAATGAAAAATCCTTATCTATTGCATTTATTAAAAGTGATCATGGTAAAGAATTCAAAAATGATATGTTTGAATGTTCTTCTTATGATAATGGAATTGCAAATAATTTTTTTGCACCTAGGACACCTCAACAAAATGATTTAGTAGAAAGAAAAAATAAATCTTTACAAGAAACGACATGAACTATGATAAATGAGTATGATTTGCCAAAGTATTTTTAGGTTGAAGTCGTTGCATGTGCATGTCATGTCATCAATAGGGTAAATATTAGACATAAGTTAGATAAAACTCTTTATGAACTTCTGAATGGTAAGAAGCCAAAAATTAATCATTTCAAAGTGTTTGGATGCAAATGTTATATCTTTAACACTACAGAAAGTTTGGGAAAATTTGATTCTAAAAATTACGATGGCATTTTCTTAGGATATTCATTATCGAGTAAAGCATATAGAGTTTATAACAAGAACTCTCATGTTGTTGAGGAATCTATGCATGCTATTTTTGATGACACTAACCCTTTTGAAAGAAAGAAAGTGCTTGAGTTTGATGATGTAGATGTATCCAAGGGATTAGAACATATTTCACTTGAAGATAATAGACAATCAACCAAAATTTTTGAACCAAGTAGAGAAGGAGGGGATGAAGAGCTACCAAAGGATTGGAGATACAATAAGGATCATCCTGCTGAACAAATTATAGGTGATGTCCATCAAGGGGTAACCACTAGATCAAAATTTAATCTGTCTCATATTGCCTTTCTTTGAAAGATTAAACCTAGGAATATATAAGAGACTTTAGATGATGAGAATTGGATCTTAGTTATGAATAAGGAGTTAGAACAATTTGAGAGAAAGAAGGTTTAGACATTAGTACCTAGACCTGTAGATCATCCTATAATTGGTACAAAATGGGTGTTTAAAAATAAACTAGATGAGTAAGGTAACATTGCGAGAAACAAAGTTAGATTGGTGGTAAAAAGGTATAACCAAAAAGAAGGTATAGATTATGATGAGACGTTTGCTCCTGTAGCTAGATTAGAAGCTATTAGACTACATCTTGCATTTGCATCTCACATGGGTTTTAAAAATTTTCAAATGGATGTAAAAATTTTATTTTTAGATGGTTTTATTCAAGAATAAGTGTATGTTGAACAACCTCCTAGTTTTGAATGACATGATGTGCCTGAACACGTTTTTAAATTATCTAAAGCATTATATGGTTTAAAACAAGCACATAAAGTATGGTACAATAGATTAATTGCATTCTTACTTGCAAATGGTTTTAAAAAGGGAAAAGTAGATACTACATTATTTATTAAGAAAGATCAAAGTGATTTGTTGATTGTCCAAATATATGTCAATGATATTATTTTTAGTGCTACTAATGAACGTTTATGTGAGGATTTTGCTAAGTGTATGAGTAGGGAGTTTGAAATGTGCATGATGGGAGCAGTGAATTTCTTCTTCAGATCTAAATTAAGAAAATGAAGGATAGCATTTTAATAAGTCAGTCAAAGTATACACGAGAACTTCTAAAGCAGTTTGGCATGGATCAAACAAAGCCCCTAGAAAGGCCTATGAGCATATTTACCAGGTTAAATAAAGATGAAGATGAAAAAGAGGTAGATGTCAAACTCTTTCGAGGTATGATTAGAAGTTTATTATATTTAACTACTAGTAGCCCAGGTATCATGTTTATTATTTGTTTATGTGCACGGTTTCAATCCTCTAATAAAGAATCACATTTGTTAGCTAGTAAACAAAATTTACGATATTTTTGTGGTATTTTAAATTTAAGACTATGGTATCCTAGAAATGCATGTTTAGACTTGATTAGATATTCTGATGTCGACTATGTGGGTAGTTTGTTAGATAGAAAAAGTACATTTAATGCATGCCATTTTTTAGGAAATGCATTATTTTTATAGTTTTGTAGAAAAAAAAATTCTATTGCATTATCTATGGCAGAAGCTGAGTATGTAGTCACCGGTAGTTGTTGTACTCAAGATAGTGGCTTAGAAAATAACTTATGGATTATGGTTTGCATCTTAATTGAATTCCTATTCGGTGTGACAACACAAATACAATCTGTTTGATAAAAAATCCTATACAACATTCTAGGACTAAACATATAGAAATTCAATATTATTTCATTCGAGATCATATGCAAAATGGCGATATTGAAATCGAATTTGTTGACACATTACATCAATTAAAGGATATATTTACTAAATCGTTATGTGAAGATCATTTTTTTACTATAAGAAGAGAAATTAGTATGATCGATGGGCTATCTCTTTGACTATTATGTTTACACCTTTTCTGCTAATTCCAAAAAGGGAGAGAAAAGTATGCATGTTTTTAGGGTGAACTGTTCTTGAATTTTTGTTTAAGAGGAGCTACATATGCATGAAATAAGGGGGAGTTAGTGAGAATTGAATAATTTGAATCTTGAAATTTGATAGTGCTAAACTAATTATATTGTTTAAATTGTTTTAGTTTTGTCATCAACAAAAAGGAGGAGAATGTTGAACTAAGGAAGGTTCCACTCGATTTTGATGATGACAAAACACCCATTCTACTAATATTTTTGTTTAAGTGTATTTAAAGATAGGTACGATGAAGAAGAAAAGGCTTAATTAACAATTACGTATCATTGCTGTTAATGACCGAAGGTCGGTCGACTGAATACAGATGATCGATCGACCGAACTACAGCACTGAAGGAAGCATTGATGGATTGAACGATGTAGATCGGTCGATCAAATGAACGTTTGGGGGAGATCGACTAACTGATGGAAGACCGGTCGACCAGCTTTTGGGTATCGGTCAACAAAATGAGCAAGTTTTAGAAGATCGGTCATCCAAACATGGCCTATTAGTTGACCAATCAGAGTGCAACGGTCATATGACACAATGAATTAAAGATTTTTCTAGCAGATAGAAAAGATATACAACAGACACTTTTATTAGACAATGGTCCTAAAGGCTGATTAATGGCTCAACGATTATAAGTCTTATTTGTGAGTATAAATAGACGGAGAAAGCAAGGAGTAAAACACAGTATTATCATACAGAATACGATCTTTACAAAATTGATCAAGTGTCTTGAGAGTTTAACATGTATACGTGAGGGTACTTGTTTATCAAGTTTGTGTGAGATTTGTGTTCTCTCTATTAGTGAGAAATTTCTTTTTTATTTCGAGGTTATTCTTGAGCTTATAAAAAGAATTTGTTTAAAGGTTATTCTTAAGCCTTGAAAAAGAATAGTTAGTTATTCTCGAGCCAAAAAGGAGTTATAAATTGTTACTTTTTCAAGTTTGTATCTCTTATTATATTTTCAATAATTTCAAGTATTGTACATATTATTTGTTTCATAATTGTTTAACTTCCACAAATTATTGTTTCTTTGTTTTATTTATCTTAAGGGTTTAATAACCTAATTCACCCCCTCTTAGGTATCATCTAGGGCTAACAGGAGGGATATGGAATTGTTGGAAGATGAGACCAAGAATCAAATGATAGGGAATATGTTGGTCCCTTTTCTTACCTAGGGCAAAATGGATCATATTATGAAAGATGAAATCATCCAAATAGATTTTCTCACCGAGTATTAGAGTAAAAAAAACCCAAAGTAATCATATTCTAGGTCATTATAATGATCACTAGAAGAGAGGAAGTTGTATTTAATAAATAAGTGATGGAATTTAGGTATTACACTCATGCCTCTCACATCCTTTGGTTTTTCAGGAATGCCTTCTTCACTTTCTAACTAAAAAATGGTTTATACTCTCTTAGTTAATGACTGAGTGGCATTAAATTTTGACATAAAGTCATAGTGGGAGAACACAGGGGGATAGAGATTCTAAGCATGTTGTTGATAATATCTCTAGATAGACAAATACAAACATTCTCTACTTTAGATAAGATGATATACTCATTAATTTCATTTACATCTATAAGGTTACAATATAAAAGCTTTACAGCCGTGGGACAATTTTCAGCTGAAAGAGTCAGAAGAGGCTGCCACTATTGATTGATGAAATACTAGATAAGGCCATTTTCCCTAAAGAAGTGTAGCTAGCCAAGGGAGATTACATGATTTTCTGAGAGTTTCCTATAAGCATAGTCTTGAAATTGGTTAGAATCAACATCAAGGTAATCACTCTCTTGCCTAATTTGAGATCTTCTACCCTTAGAGATACCACCACCTCGAGTCCTAACCGTAGTTGGATAATACGAGAAATAAAAAGAGAGCTATGAAAAGTAAGGAATACTTAAAGGATCTCTAAGAATGGATAAATTGCATGAATAATCTCTTTGTCTAAAGTCAATAACACAACCTACAAGAATGAACGATCATAGATGACTAAAAGATCAAAAGATTAAACCCTTAGACATACCTTTATAAGCATGTATGATATGCACTTAAAAGTAACATATGTTAGGAGACTTAATACAAAATTTTTAACTTTGAAAACTCCAATAAGCAAATTATTAAACTATTAATTCAAGGTTTCCAAAAAGTATTTCCTTGATAAATGATTGCGGTTGGTTACATATAAAATTAGCTCAAATTAATCTATTTTTGGAAGCACAAATTAAACAATTAAATTGAGACTAACTTTTTGTAAGCGTATTGATCGAATCAGGTAATAAAGTGGAGTATATTTAAGACTCCGAGTATTGATCCCATGGAGAAGTTTATATGATATAAGTACTAGGTTAATTGGATTATAATTATCTAGAGAACAGTCAGCTTTATGATTTAAGAAAATAAATAACTAAATGCTAATTTAAAAAGCCTTGAAAAATTCCAATCAATTGTAAAAGAGCTACAAATTGCTTTGCTTAAATTATTCAGTTAAGCTTTAGTGGTTGATGATTTAATTGATTTAGAGATCAATGATGTTTAATCTAGGGTATCTTGTCTAAATCAAGACAGTGTTATGGCTAAGACATTGACTTATCTCTATTGGTCCTATCCTGAAGTTTGGTTATACTTTAGACTTAGGTAATAGGCTTAAAGTTTAGGAAGTACAGTCCTAAATCATCCTAATCTAAGACTAGTACCCTCATGATTAACCAAGTTTTTAGTTATTTCACTGATTTAAACTACGTTATTTATTGATTTTTCTATTAACCTAGGTAAAGATTGTCAGATCCTAGATTATTTGATGGCAATGTCCTAAATGATCAATTTAAGCAAGCATTAAGCATTCAATAAAAAAAATAATTCACTAATCATGCATTAACGTTTAATCACCATAATTAATCATCTATAAACAAATTTAACAACTTAGTTAAACTGAAATTAACCATTTAAGAACATGAAATTAATCAAAGAAATTAACATATAACTAAAACAACATAACCTTAATTAATAACAATAATAATATTAACAACAATACACTAAATAAAGAGCTTAGAGGTCACTAAATCACATCCTCATATGGTGTTCTAACTCTAAATCACGTGTATGCATCATTACACAACCTGAAAACTCAAATACTATAAACTAAAACAAAAAAATACAAAAGAAAAACTAAGCTAAACAAAATAAAAGAGAAAGAAAACGTATGAGACGCCTAAGCTATTGATGTCTGGAGCTCTAAAGATACTTGCTATTTATAAGAGAAGCGTCATTGCAAGTTGGAGACAATAAGCTGTAAAAATGGAAAAATCTACTCAAGAATTGTGACCACCGAATGAATACGGCGATTGCACCGAATACATACGGCGGGTTGACCTCAAATACAATACATTGGAACCCACCGTATTGGTCACATCCTTGTCACAGATACAGCGCTTCAGCGACAGCATAACTCGTCGTATATGCCTTTTTCCAGCATACTAAATATGGGTTTTGGAAAGTATACAGTCTATCAAGACCATCATATTAAGCCTTGACAGCTTTCAATTGTTCATCTTTTAGCTCCATTCCTCAATTGCCTTAGAAGATGTTGATTTTACTCCCCTTTTTATCAATTCTTCAAGGATTCACATCAATATATCAAGTAAATAATTAACATTTAAATTAAACATTTAAGCATATAAATAGGAGTAAATTAACATTAATAAACAACTAAAAACACTATAATTTTAACCCCTAACATGACCTCCCAACCAAGCCTAAAATGCTCAATTAATAAAGTGTATGAATGTGTTTTGTTTATATGTCTCCAATTTATTTATAAGATTGATTTTTGTGATTTAAGTTGAAGTTTGAAGAAGGCATGAGGTAAATTGAGTAGAATTGTGAATTAATATGAATGATTACTTTTATACCACTTTTAGAGGATCTTTCATGATTGAATGAGTAATATAAGTGTTTAAACTAATTGATCAATATATAACAAGTTTGCATAATGATCTTTGTGAGTTTCTTCATATTTAATATTATGCTTGAGGATTTGATTTTGCTATGTATAATGATCATATGTGTTAATCTATGATCAACCTTGAATTAGATGATATTGGCCATATTTTATTGCATAAATTATTTTGAGATGTCCAATTAACCTTAACCATTCTTAGTGTTTGCTAGTTTCACTACATTATAAGTATATAGGTCATAATTTATAGTATAATAGATATTGATCCCATGAGGATTGAATATAGTCACTTAAAAATCCGAATTACACTTTGTTTAAGGTAAATCAAATTATGGTAAAAATTGAAAATTGAAACTAAGCTAATGAAACTTGAATGAATTCAATCATAGAAGGAAACAAAACAAAAAGATACTTAATAAGGGAAGCTTAGGGGTCCTTGTTTATCTTCCTTTTACCTTATTTATTTAATTGTGCTTAATCCTAGATATCCAATGGTTTGATTATCCTCTATCGAGATCTAATTAATTAATCTCAATTGAAATACTTAAAAGTTGAATTGTAACATCTCGGTTCACAACACTACTCTTAAACACGCAACTAGATTTGAACCAATCCTTAGGACAATCAAGAAGCAATTAATACGTCTCTTTAATTAGTTGTTAATCTACTAATTTTAGGTCTGTCAAGCTACCGACTCTTGTTGCATACCCTAACTTAAATACATCAAACAATCTCTCGATTCAAAATGATTATAAACTCAATAATTAACATAAACAATCATTCATTAAATCAATAAGACAAAAGTTAGATAAAAAATTCAAGAACAATCCCTAAACTAGATTTATCAATCCATAATCATGCTTAATCAACCACTATTTAGATTAAATATCAAAAGGGAAGCAAAGGAAGATAAACTAATGATGATGATGAAGGCCCTCTTGTTAGAAAATTTGGATAGCTTTCTTGAATCTTGATTTCTCCTTTTTTATCTTAAGTTTCTTAATGTTTTTCACCTTACAAAACCCTTCCTTTCTATCTTGGATATTCCTTAGGCCTAGAATGGTGGCTTTTGTGGATTTTTCACGTCTTCTCCATCCAAAATATCATATAAACCAACTTTAAAACGTCATCTCACCTCTTTTATCCTTATTAGTTTTTCCAGCTTTCAACTTTTCTCGGTCTTTTTACTATAAATTCTTCTACAGACCTCCAATGTTCATGAAATTTTATGTGTAGGTTCGTCACATGATGTTCTTACACCCTAAAAATTTCATAAGAATAAAAACTCTATAAGTGCACGTAAATCATCACTAAAGTCACCAGTAACAAAATGGGTACTTGTTTGAGCGTCTCTTATTCTTCTCTTGATGAAATATTAATGGCTTGACATATAACCCTAAATATTGGTATGGAACTTCATCACTTGATGCTCTAAAACCTCGAATTAATCCCACACCTCTTCTAGCTCCAAAGGTGTCTCCTAACTCAATTCTACTTGAACTTGCATTAGATATTCACACTAGTATGATAGAATTCTTTCCCAAAATCATCAAATGTCACGTTAAAACCCTTAAACATTATCAAAAACATCAAAATAACATCAAATTAATTATAAAACATGTAATTTTGATCATGAACATGCATCCTAACACACTAAATCACTATAGAAATAAGCTCTAATGCAACTCTATCACTTAGAAGATGTTCTTTTGAGTACCTAAGTGAGTTGTTTAAGGACAAGTAACAATGCAAGTGTGGGGGTGCTATTAATGATTAAAAATACATTGGTTTTGATGTATTATTTACTGTATTTTTACCCATTTAATTCATGAACTACACCAATTGGGAGCTATTACTTTTAATTTCAGATGCATGATGATTCTAGAATAAATTGAAGATTTATAGTGGACTGGAGCAAAAAAGAGTAAAGGACATGCACGACAGATCATCAACGGTAGTTTTGGGGAATGCATAATAACACCATTGATAGATTTAGTCAACTGCCACTAATGGTTGAAGCTAATATTTTAATGGTGATTTGTAAGAATGGTTATTGGTCAAATATCCAACCGTTGTTTAGGTCATTATATGCATTGTATTTGTGATTTTTAAGGTCAATTAGGGTCAAATTAATACAAGAAGCTATCTAAACCCTAGTGGATGTATTAGGGGGTATATAAAATCAATTTTAATCATTCTTAATAGTGAAAAATAGTTTAAAATCAATTAAAAAAAACATTCATCTAGTCAAGTTTTTGTCTAATTTTTCTCTTGTTTTAATCAAATTTTGCTAGGTGATTTGGGTTTAGAGGAGTACTTAAGTGACAATAATACATAAAATACAGCAAGGAGTGACCATCTTCGTGTTGGGTTTTTTTTATTTTTGTTTTTCCACTTGTGTTGACTCTTTTTACATGTATTATTCAATGAATATACTTTACTTGATTTATTCTTTATTTCTAGTGATTAATATGTGTGAGTAATCGGCTTTGGTTAAAGTTAGGAGAGTATATAGGTTGAGAACAGCTCTGGTGAATCAGATTTTGCATCAATTGAGTGCTACTTCTTCCAATTTAGCTTGTTCACCTAGGTTAGAACATTAGGTAATTGGAATTCCATGAACACTAGGTTTTAATTCTTAGAAAATCAATTAAGAAACATACGTGAATCTAAGAGTGGACCAAGTCTTAGAGTCTTGTGTGAGGATTCCTAAATTTAACGAACTTAAATTATGTACTTTTTCATTTTTATGCTCTTTATTTGAAGTTATTTATATATCAAGTAGGTAATTTGAGCTTAAAAGAGATAAGATATTTCTATGACCGTTAGTAATATTTTGATTACATGAAGTAAATCGTAATTCATATCACCACCCACTTTTAACTGATTAACCTATTGAAATGGCAAGCCTTGACCGATTATTTTTTTTTAGATAAGTCTTAGTTGTTAAACATTATCGGGTTATATTCTTTTAATTATTTCATTATTATTAGTGTTAAATGCTTATTCACATCAATCTAAAATTTGGTTATCAAAGTAAATTACAATCGTTTAATTTTATATTTTCTTATGTTGGTTCCCTGTGGTATGATACTCAATTTACTCCATTTACATTATTTGTTAACAAGGTGTACTAGCCTTTAGTTTGGTCTAGGTTAGAATTATATTTATTTTGCTTTTATTTAGATTGCAACAATTTGCTATTAATAATGCTTCTAACCATAATTTGAATATGATGATGATGATGATACTAATAAAGTTAAAAAATTCTTGGAAGATAAAAAAAAACATCAAAAACAAAGTAGAGAAATTTTGAGATACAAAAATCTGATTTATATAAACAAAGATAAGTATGATTGTTGAAACATACAAAACTAGACAAATTTGATTATATTGTCTTATAAAAATGAAAACTTAATCTAGAAGCATAATTAAATGATAAATATTGATTATAATCAAGGAAAAATAAAATTAAGGCTCGACAATAGGTCTAGAATGTATAACAAAATGGAAAATATACGATATACAAGAAACTATCCAAACAAAAATTGTTTTGATATAGCTGAAAGATTAAACTTAAAACAGGTGAACTAATCTTCCTAAAAACTAAAACTTTGATCAAAAAAACTCTTAGACACCTAAAATAATAGAGAAAAATAATTTCCCACACCTTAAAATAAATTAAAGTGAAGAGAGAGGAGATTGAACCAAGAATAGTGAAAAAGGAGGCAGTTTTGAGGTTTGAACGAATTCGATCTTTTTTAAATTAAATAATTAATTTATCAAACATTGTAAAAGGTTCACACGTTTGAAACAATCCCAATGAAACACATGAGAGATGAATACCTACCACCCATGTATCATCCCAATTTAAAAAAATTCATTAAAAAATGCTAGAATTGATCTGTTAGACAATTCTTGCCAAATTAGCCTTTCTTTCCGCTGGCCTCATTTCATTCACTCCATTTGTAGATTCCATATTACATGGCTCAAACCCTGAACCTCTTTTGTATAGGTAATCACAACTTCTTTTTTCGTCTTTCCTTATTTGGAACCGTGCCTTTAATCACTTTTATTTTCGGATTTGTTAATAGTGCCAACGGCTTGTTGATAGGTCTCTTGGTCAAGCCTTCCATAACAATCCTTCTCTTAGTCACAGAGTGTGAGTCGACCCGTACATTCTTCCATTCCACCTTCTTATCCATATGTCAATTTGTTTTATGTTCTCTAGCCTTCCTTATGTTAGGACTGATGGGTCTGTCTTTATATTTGTAACATCACTACTTTCATCTTGTGTTTGCCACCTCCTAGTTCGCCAAGATTGACTTCAATCAAGTACCACCCCTAACTTTTGATTATGAATCTAGCTCAATAGTTAACATCCCTAACCCCTATTAATAGTAAGGTTTAAGGATCTAACAAACCCTAATATTGAACTTAAGGATTTAGGGATTTAGGCATAACTCCTTTCTTATTTAGTGTCTAAGTTCCATTGCTCAACCATCCATCTTTCATACTTTACTACTGGCCCTTTCATGATTAGCTACTCTTAAATCCAATTAATAGTTTCCTTTAGCAATTGCTCAACTATCTTTTCCATACAACTAAAGATACAATAATTCCTCTTTCTCTAAATTTTATAGGCACAAAACCAACCACTACGATTAAGACTATTTGATTTTGGTTTAAAAGATTCCTATTCCTCACCATCCACTCTAAGATATTTAAAAAATGGTTAGCAAATTAGGGATGCCATAAGCTTCTGAAGTTACTTTCCATAGTACCATAGATAATCACAGTTAAATATTAAATGACCAAGGGATTCTGCCTGCCTTTTGCACATATAGCAACAAGAGGGGATGTTTAGCTAGTAAAGTTTATCAATAGTTGGAATCCTACCCCTAACACAGATCACAGAAAACATAACACCTTTGGGAGGAATTGGTTATGCCATATTACTTTATGCCATGTCTACACTATCACTATTTCCCTTAAGCAATCCCT
Source organism: Pinacopodium congolense (assembly GCA_028565735.1). Classification (NCBI taxonomy): domain Eukaryota; kingdom Viridiplantae; phylum Streptophyta; class Magnoliopsida; order Malpighiales; family Erythroxylaceae; genus Pinacopodium; species Pinacopodium congolense. The sequence continues at coordinate 12,771,304 of JAOXYD010000002.1, forward strand.
ATAGGATTTGTTTGTAAACATCCCTAAAGGTTCTGCTATCCATTAATATGAATACGTTAGTTTAGGGTTTGGTCAGTAATTAGGAAGGAAGTCTTCCACATCATAAGGGAGTTTCCATTCCCTGTCGTCAATACACTCCCTAACCTTAGCTACCTTAGGAAATCTACTTATGAATTGTTGATAATGGACAAAGTGGATTAGTGGTCTAACTTTGCTCCAGTTATTATAGAATAAGCAGGCAGTTTCTCCATTCCCCACTTAACATTTGATGTGCCCAACCATTATGTCTCTTAATTTCAGTAGCTGAGTAAAGAAGTGGTTATGATAACTTCTACTTCTTTCTACTTAGATGCTCCCACTCTTAAACACATATTTGTAAGTCCATCTCACCTAGACTGATTTGTTCTAATGTAATAGCCTCCAAATTCTCTTGCACATCATAACTCTATTACTCTACTTAATAATAGAAATGCCTAGGCCACCTTCCTCAATAGGTTCCTCTTGCTAATTCACTTTAGCTATCCCTTTCTTTTCTAAATTCCCACCCTATAGTAAATTTCTGAATAGTCTCTCTAAGGCATTCATAATACCTTTGGCCAGAAAAAAAAAAGGGTCAACCCACTAAATATACACTGAGTTAAGCACTGATTTAATCAGCTACATCCTCCCTATAAAAGACAAAGCCTTATTAGTCCAATTATTTAGTTTCCTCTACACTTTTTCAAGCATTGGTGAACAGTCACTGAAAAGTAGTCTCTGAGTAGTGATTGGAAGCCCCAAATAGGAGAAAGGAAGCTCTTTCACCAAAGAAACCCCTAATATTGGACAAACATCTAATCTGTTGTTGTCCAACCTTTAATAGCACCATAAAGCTTTTTTGTTTATTTATTTCTAGACCTAATAAGGTTTTAAAAGAGCTTAGTGAGGCCATTAGTAAGTTGAGAGATCTATCATAAGCCCTAGAGAACAATAGCAAGTCATCCACAAATGATAAACTGAACAATCCCATCCTATCCCTTTTCAATTGCTGTGATACTTAAAATTAAGCTCCTGCTAAATATTGTGTCTAATTAACCTTGTTAGCACTTTCATTCCCAGAATGAATAGGTAAGGAGACATCAGGCCCCCCCTAATGTAATCCTCTTCCGCCTCTAAAAAGCCTTATGGGCTCACCATTGATTAAAACACTATATGATGTGGTAGAAATACATTCCCAGATCCAGTCTCTGAATTTTTTAGGGAATCTAAATGCTTCTATCATATGCATTAGGAAGCTCCAACTAATAAAGTCATATGCCTTATTATAGTCTATCTTTATTGTGTAATCCTTTAGGGACCTTCTCCTATTATAAAGTTTCAATACTCTTGTACTATTAGGATTTTGTTTCCAATCAACGTATTTTAGAGGAAAGCATCTTGATTGTCATCAATAATTTTATCCATAATCATTTTCAATCTTGATACTATCAACTTGGATATGATCTTGTATATAGTATTGTAGTAGGAGATAGGTCTAAATTTAGCCAAGGAAACCAGATTAGGAACCTTTAACATGAGGCATATGTATGTTTTATTAGCCTCCTTTAGCATCTTTTCATTTTCCAAAACTCCAAGACTACCTCAATGACCACATCTTTGATTAGTGGACATGTTTTCTGGAAAAACAACACATTGAAACCATCAGTCTCAAGGCTTAATTAGATCCTCTACTTCCTCCTAAGTGAACACATTCTACATAAATGACCTTATGGTATTTTTAGAAGAATTGTCCAATGTAGCAGCACCCAAATGGTGATTGAAATATTGATAAGACTCCTCTTTAATGTCCTTTTAAGTGTTAGCTAACCCACTAGGGAAACACGGTGATTCTATTATGGTTCTTCTTAGCCATTATAGTCTAATGGAAGAATTTTGTGCTTCTCTCTCCCTTCCTTAGCCATTAGATTCTAGATCATTATCTCAATAATGGTGATTGAAATATTGATAGGACTCCTCTGTAATGTCCTTTTAAGTGTTAGCTAACCCATTAGGGCAACACGGTGATTCTATTATGGTTCTTCTTAGCCATTATAGTCTAATGGAAGAATTTGGTGCTTCTCTCTCCCTTCCTTAACCATTAGATTCTAGATCATTATCTCAATAGTGATTTGTTTTTGTCTAAAACCTTAAAGTATCTATGCAGCACGATAGTCTCCTTGTTTAATAGATTGGCATTCCCTTATTTTTCATAAAGGTCCTTCTACACTACTTTTAGCTTCTCTTTTGCCTCTGTTACTGTTGTCCAAGTGTCCCTAATGTGTCTAGCATTGAGATTTTTAAATTCTACTTTAACATTAGAGAATTTTCGAACACATTTATACATTTTTCACCCCCTAATATCCTCAGCCAATCCTCTAGACACTACTACTACAAATTTTTTACTTGGCTAAGGAAATTATTAAATCTAAAGGGGGATCTTCTCTTAGTAATACTGTTTAAGTTTTGAACCACTATTGGTGGGTGATTTGACATTAACGGTTCCAAAAACATGGCACTACTATCACTAAAATAGTGGAGCCAATCATTATTAACCATTACTCGATACAACTTCTTTCTAATATGAGTATAGGAGCTCTATTTATTACTCCAAGTGTAAAATTGCCCATCAAACCTCAAATCTATTATTCCCAGCTTGTCCACACACTTCTTTAAGTCCCTATCACCTTTTTTTTCTGCATACTCTCCTTCAATTTTAGTGCTAGAGAGGATGCTGTTGAAATCTCCAATAATTATCTAGGGGCCCTAGATGGAGTCTCCCACCTCTACCAAATCTTGCCAAAGTTTAAATCTTTGAAAAGAGTGTTAGATGCATAAATTATAGAGTCCGCAAAGCTAGTATTTATAGCCAGCATTTTCATAGCTAAATGAATCCCTTGCTTACTATTCATTAATGCTACAGCTTCTATTTCTTTATAGTTATAAGCAATGAAGATTATGCCATAATGGTGGTGAATATGATTTGTTATAATTTTCCAATGATGTTTAAACAACCGTGTCTTTTCAAATCTTTCATCATCTTAGTCTCTAGCAATCCCATCAAAATATGGTTATTTTCCTTAGCAAACTCCTTGAGAGCTTTTTTGCTTCTAAGGGCAGTCGATGCCCCTCACATTTTATGATATTATTGACAAGGGGGAGATGGAGTCAGGGTAGATTTTCTTTTTCCCCTTCTCTCTGCATTCCTTTTTAATCGACTTAAATTTCCCTTGATTTTCCTTATTCAGTGACTGATATACTTGAATTTTATCACATATTTGCCTCCATTTCAAGTTAAATTGTTGTATAATTGCTTACATTTAATGTTTATAGGCTAAATTATGTGTTTGATTGATGAATATTATAGTTGGAGCTAAATTATCCTAGAAAATCTAAGAAAAGGTTGCTAGAATTCAAGAATTTAGACTAAAATGGCAAGTCTGGAAGAGTGCCATTTAAACCTGCTGAGCACCATTCTACTCTCGCATTAGACGCTAAAACGGTGATGTTCATAAGGCATCATTTTACTCCTTTTAAGTGTTGTTTAAGTAGTAGTCGACACCTTTCCAACTACAACTTGTTTTAACTTGTGCTGCAACTTGCCCAGATTGTGCCACTTGCCCTAGATATATAAATGAAGCTCTGGGAATCAAAATTAGGGCAGTTAACACAAATTTGGGAGGAGAATTCAGATCAAACATCTCCTTCTCACCCTTCTTTCCCTTATTTCATCTCTTTTATTCATATTTATGCAAGACATGGGCTGTTTTGACTTTAATCCAAATTTTTCGTATATTTGTGATGATTTAAGTTTAATTCTAGCTTAGGGCAAGTCCTTGAATGTCTTGAGTACCTGATTAATATATAATTGGATCATAATCTTTTTTTATATGAGAACTTAATACTTGTTTTGAATTAGCCACTTAGAATAAGATCATAATTGGTTTGGGATCTAATACTCTCTACCTAAATCAATGGAAAAATCTATAAATAACATTGTTTAATCCTTGGATATGAGAAATCTACCTTGGTTATCATGAGGGCACTATTCTTGAATGCAGTTTAAGATTAGAACTTCCTGAACTTTATGCCTAATGCCTATTAATTGATGCATAACCAAACTTCAATATAGGTTAATTAGAGATAAGGCAATGATTTAACCATAGCATTATTTTGAGTTAGTGCCCTAGACTAGAGATTCAAATTCAATTCATAAGTCACTTGAGTCATCTAAGCCTAGTCCTTAGCCATTTAATTAATTGGTAATGCTTAGACAATTTAGAGTTTAATTGCAAAGTTTGAATTTTTTAGGTTTTTCTAAGTGTCTTAAGTCAATTTAACCCCTTAGCTTTAAGCCTTGGTTTCTTTAGATAATTGTGATCCAATTGCCTTAGTAGTTCATACAATCAATTCTCTGTGGATTCGTCATTCCGGAGTCTTAAATGTGCTCCTTTTTATTACTTGTGACTGGTACACTATCATATGATTTATTTAAATTTGAATTGAATTTTCATGAGAATTTATTGAATTATTTAAGCTAAAATAGTGATAACAAATCAACGTAGCAATCTCCTTGAAATTAGGTTTTGACTGCTCTCTCTATAATGGGCCTCCTCCCCTCCACCATTTATAGAGGCTTCAAAATCCCCCTTATCAATATCATTAGTTATACCTGCCACTGAACTCTCAACTATAATAGTAGCTGTGGACTCGCTTATAAAATCTATTATGCCCTCCATGGCCTGATGAGGTAACGATTTAATTGCATTAGTTTCCACTGCCTATTCTAGGTTAAGAGTCTGAGTGCTATCATCTAACTGATCTTTAGCTAATACACTATTGTTATACCGCTCCAATACCTCTAGAGTAGTTCCTTTATTATCCATCTCACCATGGACCCTTGGGTTTGTGGTGCTGCTAGGTAGTAGGTGTAGTCAGAAGATTGTTTATTGGCGGGCTTTTGTTATGATGTCTTGCTCAGTTAATTCCTCATATGTTCCCTTTATAAATTTCTTTCCGGTCGATTTTTATTATTTTCCTTGTTATTCTAAAGTTGGTTTCCATTGATAGGATACCCTGATACAGTCCTCCTCTAGTTGTCTATTCTCACCCAGATTCATCAAAGAATTATTTCTAGCAGTTCTCTCCCTAAATTGACACTAACATACATCCAAGCATAACCTACTCTTTTCTTTAAGGCTGTGATTTTTCCATGCAAATAGGTTTGCCTATCAAAATTGCAATGTTGCCTAGCCCCTTAGTTAACTAGAATTCTAGAGGAATATTATGCAAGTGGATCCAAATGGAAATATTCTTGTGCTTTATTTTTTCCAAAGCTATGCCTAACTTCCAAAACAAAAAAAAAGTGCCATAGGCCATTCTCCAGCACTTCCTTTGCTCTTGGTTTTGAATTTAATTTAAACAAAAAAAAAGGTTGTCTTCAGTTAGTAATATGTCCACTAACCCCTTACTTTTCCACTATTTTACAATCCAAGTGAGAAAAGTTAGAAATGGAGACTGTTTTTCGATGAAGAACCCCACTAATGTGGAGCCATGCCTTCACACCCTCCTATAACTTCTCTATATGTGGCACTTCCATCAGCTTTCTGTTAACTTCTTGGGGTTGCCAGTACTCCAATTCAAAAGCACTAGTATCCCCTACCACCTATGTTTAAGTAATCTTTCCATTGGCCTACTTTAGAACAAAGTCAGTAGGTGTTTGCTCCAGTTGAGGAGCGTCTCGAACTAGAGGAGGACAGGACTTTACATCTGCTAGAGGAATGGAATCCATGGATTAAGGCTATAAAAGAGGATAGGGTTTCCAAAACTAGAAGGCAAATAGGCTAAAAATCAAGTGAGGCAAAGGTAGAGTGAATCTAGTAGTAAAGTAGAATAGAAGTGTGGATGGATATTGTAGCAAAGTAGAATAAAAGGGTGGATCCAACAGTCGAATGCAAAGAGGGGAGAGTAAGACAGAAAGGTAAGGACCCCACTGCTAGTAAAGGAATAAGAAGGCCGAGTTTGAAATGGAAGGACCAACTTGAGGGGGGCACAAAAAGGGGAGGTGCAGGAGAGTGTTGGGAAACTCTCGTTACACTGTACTATCTATGGCAAATGCCATTGTCGATGTCAGAGCTAGTTTTTTTTGTTGATTATTGTGATGTATTTTTTAAAACAAGATTGAAAGAAGGAATTTGATCTTTCAATCTTGTTTTTAGGGCTTTTAAAAATAATAAAACTATTTAGAGACGTTGTGTGTAGGGTTAGAAAGGGTTTAGAGACATTTTTATAGTAGCCCTAGCCATTTAGAAGTCAAAGATAGATGTTTAATCCCAAAAAGGAAACAAGTAGTTATTAGAGATAGCTTTGAGTAATCTTAGTTCTTAAAGCTTCAATTAATGTTTTGAGTGCTTAAAATTTTAAACCAAAACTCCAGTGCACTCTTAAGACCTTAGAAAAAATGTTTATGATAATTTTAAGGCAATAAAAATAGATTTAGTCATTGAAAAATCATATCGAATAATGATAACTCAAATTTAGATAGATTTGAGGTATGTCAACAAATGAACTTAATCCAAATAAATTTCAACTCTAAAATTGTAAACAGATGACCAAAATAATTCTTAACCATCCAAACATACTCCTAATATGTTCATTTCATATTCAGATTCAATTAATTATTAAAACCACAATTCAAATCCTATATGCAAATGTTTATGCAAATATGATATGTAAATGTGAGAGTTCTTTCAAGCATTGATAAAGATAAAGTTTAGGAAACTCACATTCTAGGATACATCTAAAACTAACCAAACTTGCTCTTCATGACTTGATCTTATTTCATCACTTGATCTTTAATCTTTATCCTTTCATCTATGCTTGAGCTCTTTTACCTTACGCTTTATAATCATGTTCTTACACTTTAAACATTTTCCGATCTTATGTATGCATCAAAACTCAAACATTAGTGGCAATAATATTTTGTCATCATCAAAATATATTATTGGAACCTCCTTGGTTCAACAGGAGAATCAATTTCCTTCTATCACAACATATGGTTAAGACATAGACCACTTTTTGAATTTGAAGAGCTAAAAAGGAGTATTCCTCCTAGCAGTTCTTATTGGCCCTATTTGGTACCTAAGATAGGGTAAAGTAGGAGCTTTTAAAAATTTTTCTAAGTTAATCAAACCTAAGTTCACCAATTTTCTAATATATAGTAGCTAAAATTCAATTCCTAAGTCACCAAATTAAACTATATAAACAATAATATAAATAAATTATAAATAAATGCATAAATATAAAAGAGTAAGGGAAGAGAGAACACAATTGATTTATATTAGTTTAGAGATGATCAATTTCTCTTACATCTAGTCCCTAATAAACCTTGTTAAGAATTTCATTAGCTGATGTACACTTTGAAACTTTATCAAAAACATTTTTTATCTAATGTATTATTTAAAATATTCAAGGCTTTGTTATTCAAAGAACCAGTTCCATATCCTTAGAATCCCATTCATTTTCTTTCTTAAGAACCAATTTTTTGTTTACAAATTTCATGGGAACTTGAGAGCCTTTGATAACTATTTTCAATAATCTTATACTCTTACTTATTGGGAAAGATTTAATCCTAATTTTCTAAGACAAATACTCATCTCCATCAAATAAAGGGGGTACATCTATGCCTTCTCCTCAAAGTGCCAATGTCTTTACTCACTAGTTCACTAGAATAATTATTATCACTGTGTGACACCTACACTTTGATATTGACCCTATTTGGAACTTAAGAGGGAGGGTGAATGAGGGAGTTCAAAAATTTTCTTCTAAGATGCTTAATCCTAAGTTACCAATTTTTCTATTAAGTAGAAGCTAAACAATTGTAATTCACCAAATTAAACAAATACTAAAGCAAAAGCAAATACCTTTACAATATAAATAATTATACCATCACCTTATAAATCAATACTTAAAATGTGAAAAAGTAAGGGAAGAGAGAACGAAAATAAATTATAATGGTTCTAAGGTCTTTTTTCTTCTATTTCCAATCTCCAACAAACTATATTGAGAATTTCACTATAATCAAAGAAATACAATGTTAGAAATACAACTCAATTTTAAGGCTTAAGGATAACCTTTCCCTATTCTTTTTCTAAGATCAAGAATAACCTATCTCTCATATTATTTTTTTCTAAGGCTTAAGGATAATGTTATTATATTCTTCTTTTTATGGCTCAAGAATAACCTTACTCACAAAAGTCACTCCTAATATTTTCAACTAAAAAACTTCACTTCTCATATACACATTTCATAAAACACCTTCAAACTTTGTCACTCTTTACTCACCAAGATGTATAAAGGGCTCACCAATACTTATAATGAATGCAATAACAAAAATACAAACAAAACTTCACCAAAAACCTATCAACAAAGTTAAGGGGTCGTTTGGTATTGCTGTGGGTTGTGGTAGGTTATGGTTTTTAGTTGTAGTTTTGATATATTTGTATTGATTTTTGTATTTTATCCTCGATTTTTGTGCTGTATTAGTGTGTTGTCTTTTTTAATTTCTGTGATAAAAGCCAAAACTGAAAACTTAATCTATACCAAACAAGCCTTTAAATAATGCTTAATATCTTTAGATTAATGTTTTCCACACTCTTGATGCATAAGACTAATGCAAAAGCACCTATTTATAGGTAGAAAATCTCAAACTAGACATTATGACCGTTGTGCAATGTCCTAAAACATTAAAATCTTTTTCTCATTGAGAAATAGTCATTGGATCGTAAAATATAGACATCAATGATTAGCACTACAACTATTAAGGGTGTCGTTATTCTTCGTGGATGGTCATTGTTGATCATTGGAACAACTATCACTATAAGTACTGCAATGGCATTCATACCCATAAATTACCATCTTTATATTCTTGGACAACACCTTAAAACTTGACTAAAACCATTTCCAAACCACCCTACCTATTCCTAACAATTTAAAGCATTTGTTAAGTCATTCAGATATATTCTAATGCATTACAAACATCATTAAACATATCCTAGCACAATTTAACACAATCATATCATTCTAATTTACCAAAATTCCTTAATCACTTATCCTAACCAATTTTAATTTCCATCTTATCAAATAATTACCACATTTCACAATTTTTCAATTTAAAAATCTTTAATCACTTCATATATTCCAGCCACTTCATTTAACTCATACATTCACTTTAACATATGATGCATTAACTATTTGACCTAATCATTCATTCATTTACTCACAATGCATACAATCGCATACAAGCATTCACCTATCCATGTATTAAGAGGATTTTCACACATTAATCATATAAAACACCTCTTGATTATGTATCCTATATAAAACAACCTAATGAATGCAATACGCATGATGCAAGCCCTTTCACACCATGGTAAGACTAAGAAAAGACTTATAACAAAACTTACACACCTAACCTATTAAAAACTATCTTGTTCTTCAACTTTAAGTCTTCTTATTTAGTCTTCATAAACATCATCTTATCTTCAAGGCTTGATCTCCACACAGTTTAATGTTCTAAATTGGGTTCCAAACTTGCTCTTCTACTCAAATGCTCCACCATACATTTCCATAGCTCTTTTCATCAAGTATATCTTTCCAAACACATTAAAATCAATAAATACATTAGTAAAACTATTTAGTTATCATCAAAACAAACGTAGAACTACCTTTGGTTCAACGATTCTATTAAAGAAGCACTAATAGGATTTAGGAATGTAATTAAAAGCTGTCTAGCTAATCTCATTTCTTGTAAGATTCTAAATATCTTTTTAAATCTAAAAAAAGAAGATAAACTGAATTGGTCAGCCATATCAAAAAATAAATTCAACAATAAATCTTATTGGGAAGCTATAAGGCAATAATATCTTGCAGTAAAATGTGATAGGGATTTATTTCATAGTGATCTCCATGATATTTTAATGCAAATTCACCCTTATCTTGTTGTTTAATTGATTAATTTATATTTGAATTTGTTTAATTTAAAGATTAATCCCCAATTAAAGTGAAAATTAAGAAAATAGGAAGTTTGGAGAAAAATAAGAGTTAAACAGTGGGTTTGAATAAACTCGTGTTTAAATCAGCAGAATCCGCATTTCAGTTGGTTCTAAGAGTAAAATATAGGTAACTAAATAATGCCATTTAGGTCCTTTTCAAGTATCATTTAAGTATATGTGAAGACTTTTACAGTTATAGATTTTCATTTTCTTTCTTCAGGTTAGATTTTTATTTTCTATTTTCCTTTTTAGCTTCGTATTTGATTTCTTTAAGATGTTTTTAAGGATTTTAGGAGTTTGTTTAAATCGTTTAAATTTGTTTCATACTCTTTCTTTACATATATTCAAGAACATGATGTCTAAGGTTTATTCTTAATGTTCTTTGATATATATGTTTTTTTATCTGAATTTGAGCTAAGGATAGGATGTTAAATGGATTGATTGAGTTCTTAACAAGTTATTAGATGCTAATCATTGTTTATTTTGAATTCTTAATGCTTTTTTTAAGTTAGTAACTTTAAATAAAGTTGATAGATGGTTACAGATATGAGAAATCTACTTTAATCGTCAGAAAAATTAGTAAGCAACATGATTTTAATCAATAAATGACCAAACTTTAGTTCATCATAATAGACATTTTAACCTTTTTCATAACTCAATTAAATCATTTAAAGCCTAGTCCTTAGCTAATCATTAAATTTGTTAATCTTTAAAGCAATTTGAATTTTTTTGCATTTTTTGGATGCTTTTAGGTTAATTTAGTAGATATAACCTTCTTAATTTGCAATCCTGAATTCATTAGATAATTTTAATCTAAATGATTTAGTACTTACAATATTTTTCTCATGAGTTAAACATCCAGAGTCTTAAAAATACTCCATTTTATTACTTGTTAACCGGTGTACTTGCCGCAACAGTTAATCTTAAATTGAATTTGATTTGCTTGATAATTGATTGATTTATTCAAGCTTAACTAGTGTTAGACCAACCAACAACAAAATGGAATAAGTTAGTGTGGATTAAACATTTTTTGTCTAAAGCAGTTTTTATATTGTAGATGGCAATCGAGGATAGACTAAGTACAAGAGATAGGATTGGGAGATTTTTTAATATCTCAAGGCCATGATTTTAATGAAAAAGAGAGAGGAAATCATTCAACCATTTATTTTTCAGTTATGCATACACTAAATACATATGCCTATCCAAAGTTTAGCTATGCAACATTCAAGAGTTTTTAGTTGATTGGTAAGTGTTTTTGGTTGTCGGTTAGGCCAATTTATCTAAATTAATCACAAATTTAAGCAATTGAAGCACACTTTCTTAGAAAAAAAAATTCAAAACCAACTTTTCAACAAATATATCGATCAATAAGTAATATAGTGAAGTATTTAAGATTCGAATTATCGTTCCACAAGGAGTAAAATATGCAAATACTAAGTCAGTTGGATCACAATTATCTAGAGAAGCCAACTCAAATGAATTAACTAACTTGAATTACCAAGTTAAATTAACAACTTCAAGTTATGCAAAGAAAACTAAGATTAAGTTTAATGATTACTTAATAGATTAAATGGCTTAGGCTTTGGATTTTAATAATCTAAATGGATTAATTAATGATTGATAGGCATCTCCTAGGTTCACTTTACTAATTCAAGACAATGTTTTGGTTAATACAATGTGTTTTCTTTAATTAACCTAAATTGAAATGTGTTCATTCATCAATTTTAGAAATTAGGCATAAATTTCAAGAAACTTAACCAAAAATCTGCAATTTTCATATTATAACCCTCAAAATAAATTAAGGTTTGGTTATACAATGATTTAAATCAAGTCGTTTAACAAATTGTTCGACAACTTAGGTATATTTTTCGAATCCTAAGATTGTTTCTTAATTTTATTCTAAGTGAGCAAGTTAGAATAAGCATTAAGCACTTCATTTAAACAAAAGGCAACCTTTAATCACCCATGAAAACATATTCAAAACATATTTAGATTATTTATTAGCCAGTCTTTAACCAAAAATTAACTCAACTACTCATTTAAATCAAGAAACACATCGTATTCATCAATAACATTATATTCTTGAATATATATAAACAAAGAGTGAATTTTAATGTAAAAATACATCAAGAAAGCACCAAATCTTGCTAAAAATACATTTATAGATCTGAATCACATTTTCAAGTTGTTACAATCCTTAAAAACAAGGGGTTTAATAATTGAGAGGTAATTATGTTGGGAAGTTTTTAAAGTAATACTTTTGATGAGTTGAAATGTTTTGGGAAA
>JAOXYD010000002.1:12797898-12812969 GCA_028565735.1 Pinacopodium congolense
CTTATAAAGAGGGTCAGATGTTTTCTTTCACATGCAAAATTACCAAAGTCATTTTAGGCTGAAGCATTAATTACTATGGTACATGTCTTGAATCTTTCTCCATGTGTTCCTTAAAATTTTGATGTTCAAGAAAGGGTTTGGTCTAAAAAATATGTGTCTTATGATCATTTACGAGTATTTAAATGTAATGCATTCTTGCATATACCTAGTGATGAATGGTCTAAACTTGATGTTAAGACATGACAGTGTATATTTGTTGACTATGATCTAGATGCATTTGGTCACATGTTTTATGATCCGGTTGAGAAGAAACTTATAAGAAGTCGAGATGCAATATTTATGAAAAACAAGACTATAATGAATATTGATAAGGTTACGACAATGAAGTCTTAATCTAGTGATGATTCAAAGATAATGTCTCCAATGATAATGCCTGAAAGAGATGGGGATGAGAATCATATTAAATAACCAGAAGTTGAAAATGGTCTTATACAGATAGATTCTAATGATGATAATGAGCTTCTAGCTCTTGAAGCTCAAATTCCGTTTTAACCGCGGAAAAGTTCTAGAGGTAGACAACCTTTCACCTAATATTCATCTGATACTTATGAGTTGAATTTGATAGATAGTGGAGAACTTGAAAATTATGAAGAAGCCATAGATGACGATCATAAGAAAAAGTGGATTGAAACTATGAAGATGAGATGAAGTCCTTGCATAAGAATTATACCTTTGAGTTGGTGAAGCAACCTAAGTGTAAGAGAGCTTTAAAGAACAAGTGGGTGTACAGAGTCAAGCATGAAGAACACGTTTCACAACTATGATACAAAGCTATACTAGTTTTCAAGGGATTCAATCAAAAGAAAGGTATTGATTTTGATGAGATACTTTCTCATGTTGTTAAGATATGTGCCATTCGTGTTATACTTAGTGTATCAGTTAGCCTTGATTTGGAGTTTGAGTAGATGAATGCAAAAACGGTATTCCTACATGGTGATTTAGAGGAAAAAATTTATATGGAGCAACTAAAGGGTTTTAAAGTAAAAGGGAAAGAAGAATATGTTTGCCAATTAAGAAAAAACTTATAAGGTTTGAAACAAGCACCAAGACAATGGTATAAAAAGATTGAATCAGTTATAAGGGAGTAAGGCTATAAGAAAACTACTTCAGATCATTGCATGTTTTACCAAAAATTCTCTGATGATGATTTTATCATTATTTTATTATATGTTGATAACATGTTAATTGTTGGTAAGAATACTTCTAAGATTGATACTTTGAATAAGCAGTTAAGCAAGCTTTTTGCTATGAAAGATTTAGGGTCAGCAAAGAAAATATTTGGTATATGAATTATTTGAGATAGGAAAGTGAAAAATTTATGGTTATCTTAAGAGAAGTATATTGAGAAGGTGCTTTAGATGTTCAACATAGATAATGCTAAAATAGTTAGTTCTCCTCTTGCTAATCATTTTAGATTGAGTACTAATCAAAGTCTTTCATTGATGAAGAGAAGACAAGTAAGTAGCGAGTTCCTTATTCTTCAACAGTTGGTAATTTGATGTATGCTATGGTATGTACTAGACCAGATATTGCTTATGCTTTTAGTGTTGTTAGTAAGTTCCTTTCTAATCCTGGTAAGGAACATTGGAATGTTGTTAAATGGATATTAAGGTATTTACGTGGAACTTCTAAGCTGTGTTTATGTTTTGGTATTGATAAGCCTATATTAATTAGTTACACAGATGCATATATGGCTGGTGATCTTTATTCTAAGAAGTCTACTTTATGATACTTGATATTATTTGGAGGGGCAACAACATCATGACAATTGAAATTACAGAAATGTGTTGCACTTTTTACCACAAAAGCTGAGTTTATGGCAGCAATCGAAGCTTGTAAAGAGTTACTATTGATGAATAAAGGTCAAAAGGAACTTGGTTTCGAATAAGAATGATATGTGTTATTTTGTGATAGTTAAAGTACTATTCATCTCGATAAGAATTCCTTTTTTTATTCGAGGTCGAAGCATCTTGATGTGAGATATCATTAGATAAGAGATGTGTTAGAATCCAATCAATTACAGCTTGAGAAGATCCATACTGATGAAAATAGTTCGAATATGTTGACGAAATCTTTACCAAGAGATAAGTTTGAATCTTGTCGTTTGACTGCAGGGATGATAGTTCCTCCCATATTGGTGTAACTGGGAGTCATGGTCCCATCAATCATACGAAATCTCCTTGTAATATTTGTTGACAAATGGTGGAAATAATAAAAGTTGAAAGTTGGTGATACATGTAGGAGTTGAAACTTTAAAACCGTGTTTTGAAGTTGTCAAAGATGATGGCATTCATATTTTTCAACAAAGGTGGCTTCTCTTTCAGCGTAGTCTTCATTCTTATTGTCAAAGACATGTTGTTTTATTTTTCAAACTTGGTACGCTTTATTTTGCCTATATAAAAGATTTATTGAGATATAGATTGTATGTAGAAGAGTAAAGATATAAGACGAAAAACCAAAAAATATAGTGAGTTATGAGAGGTGTGGGAAAAATACTAGTCGAAATTTATAGTTCTGCCAAGATCAAGTGTGTTGGGTTTATGTCTTGGGTCTGGTATTTTTTCTAAACCTCTTGTTATTATTTTACATTGTTACCCCTGTTTGTTGTGTAAGGAAGATTAGTTGTTTCACCAATCATTTTGCATAATAGAAGATTTACTGGCTTACACCCGTTATTTTTACTCCTCGATTTTGATGTCGTTTTCTATATTAAAAAATTCTAATATATCGTGCGATTAATTTCTTCAGATATTACTATATTTTTGTGAATAAATTATTTTTAGCCCCATCATACATGAAATTTTTCGAGAGAATTATTTTTACCATTATGCTGCAATGATATCATTATTGTCATTATTCTCTCAACAGGCAGGCCTTGCATACAAAGTTATGCCAATTACGTGATCCTTGAAAAAGTATTAATTAATATAAATATCGAATTTTGGCCTACTATTTAGTTGAGCTTAACTAGAGGCTAGAACTACTTTTATCAAGATTAAAATTTTGATTTTTTTACTAATAAGAAAAACCCCCCAAAGAAACTTAATTCAATTTAAGGTTCTTTTTTTTCGATAAGCAAAAATATTGAAACAGAACTGTAGAAGCGGTCCGATTACAAGCCACGAAGTTGGATCGTCCATTAAGTCTGTGCTAACTAGACCTTGACTTTTAAAAGTATTTTAGGTTGTTGGAAGAGGTACAGTGTGTTATAATAATTTGTTTTTAATTAATATATTTTAAAATTTATCATTTATTTTTATTATATTTTATCAATTTATTATGCATTCATAATTTTTAAATAAATTATAAAACATAATTAAAATTGTATTATATGATAGTTGGATAATATTATAAAAATAAACTGTAATTTTTAAAAATCACTCCAATCTATCTAACCTTAAAAGTAATTTATAATCTAACAAATTCAATAATTGGTCCAAATTCATTAAAAAATTGTACAAGGTGCACTTCCAAATATTCAACCCAAAATCCACCACCATATCGAACAGACCTTCCTGTAATACAAATTCATCCATCCAACGACCCTTTAGTAGAATTGAAACTCTTCTTATGAGATTCATAATGAGTTTTAAATTCGGAAAATATTTTTGCTATTTCTTTAATGGAAAATTTTATGTGGGTGGAAAAAGAAATTCTTGTTTTTTGAGCAGTATAGTATAGTTATAGTATTTAAATAAAAGTATTTGAGTTACTTGTAAAACATTATTGGAAAAGTGGCACTTTTATTTGAATGTCAATATATACACATTTAACAATTCAATGTCTGACTTTAATAAAAATAAAAATATATACTAGTGTAATAAAGAGAACTTCCAAGTTCGTATGATCCTGAATCCGCCATGTTTAATTTCAGCATTTTCACCTCCTTGGTCCTTCCAAACGTATATAATCGTACATCATTCCTTGGAAGGGACTACCGCCTCTAGCTTGCTGTAGATATAGTGCGTTTTGTCCATTACGAAGAAAGCGAGAGGGTACTTCAATTGTGTACAACCTGTACAGCCCATGTATTCCATGTCTAGCTACGGCATTGTCCCTTCCAATACCTCCTGTCGTAAACAAAGGCCGCCGAAACACTCTTCGATCATTTAGCAGAACCTGTAAAAGAACCATATTGTTAAGTTATATGATTTCTTCTTCACTGGATTGTAATCTTCCGAAATATAACAGGAGTAGCAATAATAATAATAATAATAATCTCACGTTTAAATGGGTTCGAGAGGCAGATGCAAGGGCCAGTTGAAGCGTATATATTTCATGTGGTGCAACATCGTGAAGCTCAAAATTTATCTGCCATGTCGTTGGTTCCCAACTGCCGTTATTATTCCTGCAACGAAAACCTGTTAAGAACGCAGGGAAGCTAATTGGAAGAGGGAAGCTAGTGGGCGGAGTTTGATATAACCTTGGTACGTGGGCATAGAACCAATCTTTATTGTAATTACTGGAGCCAATGTTGTAAACCAGATCGTTTTTAGGGTACATATCTGTGTATCGTGACCACAAACCATATTGCCTGAACCTGCTAATGGAAAAAAAAGAGTCAAGTAATAATGTCGGATGTGAAATTTGGACAAAGAGAGACAGAAAATGGGCACATGAGAGCAAACCTGTACTGAGGTTTATTGAGGAAGACTTTGTTTTGGAGATCTGAAGAGGGTTCTGGTATGAAGAACTCGGCTGCTGAACGGTCAGGAATGCCTATTTCCCATAAAGTAGGACCATTCCTTGGAGGGACAAATTTTAATCAATCATGATCATAATTTCATCCATCCAAATCATAGTTTTCAATTACAGTTCGCAACTGCAATAGCAATGGTCATAATTGACCAGTAATCCGCAATTTAAAACCTTGATCTCGATGTAAAAAAAGGAGGAAAACATTCAATAACATACCTGGTGTGATTGTGATTTGCTCGTTGTGTTTATGCTCGCCAATGAAACCTGGAACCCAAGCAAACAAATTGTGGACTCCGGGTCTAACATTGTTAATACTGAAATCTCCACTTTTGTTGGCTCGAGTCCAAAACTGATAATTTATATTTAGGTAATTTATACAAATATATGTCTAGACTCACAAGATAATTTATACAATATTTTTTCATTACATGACGTATGTCAGGCTTAAATTCTGAAAATGTATGAATAGGACATTTTCAGGCTGAGCACATAGAGGTGGTGGTACAATCATGTTAATAAAACTTGGTAATCCATTTCTTTTCTTTTTGTTTGTTAATAAATCTTATAGTGGTTTTAACGGAAATAATTTGATATAATTTTCCAAAATAATATAAAAAGTTCAATGGTTTCGCCTCTATTGAACTCTTCTATTGCATTTATCTTCACCTGTTTTTTCTTTTTGATGGAGACCATCAATTTTGTTTTATTTTTTCACCTGTAGTAAGCATTTATGATGGCTCACGTTGACTCACTCGCAATTATGTTTAGGTGGTGACACCTTTGCCTCATCAGCAATTATATTTAGGTGGTCACACCTTCTTTATGAAAAAAAAAAGGGGTGACTATCATTCCCATGCAATTTTCTTTCTTTCTTTCTTTCTTTTTTTTTTAAATTAAAAGGTAAATGATAATAATGAAATTAATAATTGATTAAAATGTGGATAATGTTACTGCCTAGGATCGAACTGGGGGCCTTTAGTGTGTAAGACTAACGTGATAATCACTACACCACAGCAACTCTTCCCATTTAATTATCTTGATGATTTCTTCCACAATTTTATCTAATTATAATGGCTGAAATTGCCTCATTAGCAATTATATTTAGGTAGTCGCACCTTTGCCTCGTTGGCAATTACCTTTAGGTGTTCAAATCTTTGCCCCATTAGTAATTATATTTAGGTGGTTACACCACCTTAATTTTGAAACAACTAATCTGATAAGAGTAATTTAACAAGTTAACATAAAGTTAACATAAACTTTAACATCCTAAAAACCATAAATGACTTGAAAGGATGTCAATTTAGGTCGCTGGACACCTGAAAGAAAATAAGATGTAAATAAGAATTTGTTTGAATAGCACTCGTAAGAGTTTTTTTAATTCAACTTTTTGTTTTTATTTTTGTTTTTATTTTTATTTTTTCATTTATTTTTATGTTTTTTTAGGTTTGTATGCCGTTTTTTTAGAGTTTTCCTATTGACTTTGTGTATTATTTTTTTTAATTTTTATACTATTTTTTTAGTCTCTATATTTAGAAAAAGGACCTTTTAAAATATTTTCAATTGAATGACAAATTTTTAAAATTTTTTAATTAAGTGACCAATCTTTGAAAAAATTTTCAATTAAAGTTAAAACATTAATTCCTTTATGTTTATACTGATGTAACAAATAGACTTTATCACGTCAATATTCATGTGATAAATGTATCACGTCAACGTCCACATGTATACCCTCTACTTTTAAAATTTTTTAACTCAATGAGCAACATTTTAAAAAATTTTCAATTCAATGAGCTATCTCTTAAAAATTTTTAATTTACTTATCATCTTTATAAAATTCATTCAATTCAAATTAAAATTAATTTTTTTCTTATAAAAATAACAAATAATTAATACATCAATATTTTATTAGGAAGTATTGTGTAACGAATTTTAAGTTTAGTTAACAACTATTTAATTTACTCTTTCAAAAGATTCAAAACAATTTTATTGAAATAGAACAATTTTAAATTATATTATTAATTATAAATAATTTAACAACTATATTATAAAAATTATATTTTCAATAGAATAATTTTCAATTGTTCAAAAATATTTTACAATTGAATATTTTAAATTATAAAAAATTGTTGATTTACATGAAAATTATTTAATTATATTTTAAAATTGAAAATATATTAAAATATTTACATTTTAATATTTTTCATATTGTAAAATATTTTTAAATAAGTTCAACTAAATTATATTTTTATTTATAAATAATTATTGAATTATATATATTTCAATAACTGAAAATTATTCTATTGAAAATATAATTTAAAAATATTTGAAATATATCTCATCGTTATTTTTAAAATAAATATTATTATTTAAAAAGTGTAAAAATTTTAAAATAATATATAATTGTTTTTACAAGATACATTATTTTTGTATATAGTTTCAATTAAATTTATTTTTTAACTATGCCTAAATTATATAATATATATATATAGAATTAAATGTATAAATTTTATTGATATAATCAAGAAACTTGACATAGTTGTTATGATAAATATAATACTTTCACAAATTTTAAATATTTTAAACTATAAAATATTTTTGAATAATTTTAAATTGTAGAATAATGCCCTATACTTATTATTGAATTTGAAGTTTAAAATTATTTAAATTATATATTAAAATATATTTTCAATAAAATAATTTTTAATTATTCAAATATATATATTTCAAAAATTATTTATAAATGAAAATATAATTTAAATTGAAATTATTCTAAATCTTTTGACAATATTAAAAATATCAAATTGTAAAATATTTTCAAAATATTTTAAACTTTAAAATAATTTAATAGTTTAAATATAATTCAAAAATTATTTATAACTGAAAATATTCAATTTTAAAATATTTTTTAATAATTAAAATTATTTTATTTAAAATATAATTTTTAAAATATAATTATAAAATATTTATAATTATAATTATTTTATTTCAATAAAATAATTTTAAGTCTTTTGAAAGAGTAAGTTATATATTTGTTAACTAAGAGGATGTTTGTCATTATTATTGGTTTTGTTTTTTGGTTGTTATTTTTATGTGTTTGTATTGGTTTTGTGTATTTTTAATTTTTGTGTTATTTTTTTTATTTTTATGCTATATTAGTATGTTGTTTTTTTATTTTTGTGTTGTTTTTCTTTGTTTCTATGTTTAAAAAAAAAGAAACCATAAATGAAACAAAATATGGCCTAAACTTAGAATACAATATTTTCTAATAAAATATAATACATTAATCATTTGTTATTTTGATTAAACAATTTTAATTTTGACCTCAATTGATTGAATTTTAGAAAGTTGACAACAGAATTAAAAAATTTTTAATAAAATT
The DNA here is from genome assembly GCA_028565735.1 of Pinacopodium congolense. Taxonomy (NCBI): domain Eukaryota; kingdom Viridiplantae; phylum Streptophyta; class Magnoliopsida; order Malpighiales; family Erythroxylaceae; genus Pinacopodium; species Pinacopodium congolense. The sequence goes on from JAOXYD010000002.1 coordinate 12,806,036, forward strand.
GTTCACTAAATTGAAAATTTTTTAAAAGATTGTTCATTGAATTAAAAATTTATAAAGGTGGAGGATGTATACGTGCATGCTGTCCTATAAATTTGACAGAGTTAATGTTTTTACTTTAATGAAAATTTTTGTACAAGTTTGTCACTCAATTAAAATTTTTTAATTTTTAAATATTTATCAGTCAACTAAAAAAATCTTAAAAAGTTAGTAACTAGTGACTATTATCCTTAAAAAACTGAAATAGAAAACCAAAATTATAACTAAACAAGTCTTAGGATAAAGCGTAATGCACTATAAGGAAAAGTTTTTGCGCAAATATATAAAATATTGTATTGCCAGCAAAATTTGTGATCGAAAGAAAGAGACTTGAGATCATGTGAGAATATGAAGTATTGGACTTGGGAAAACAAACATGAGCTTGTTCATATGTCCGGATGAAAAATTAGCTTAGGTTTGACCTATCTCAAATTGGCATGAAGTTTGTGAAATGTAAGGGCTGTCAAAGGTTATTTTTTAGCCTTGGAAAAAGAAAAATAGGACTATCCTTGAACTAAAAAGGAGTTTATAAGTTGTTAAATTTTTAATCCATCATTTGTAATTCATTCTTATTTTTACTACAAGCCTATTTCTTTTTATTTGTGCAATTCAATATTGTTTATTTAGCTTTCGCATTTTTAATTTGCATAAATTCTGAGAAACTAATTTAACCCCTCTTAGGTGTCATTTAGGACCAGCAATTGGTATCAGAACATAAGTCTCACATAGATCTTTAATTCTAACGAATTTGTGAGGAAAGATCAAATGGCACACTTCATGAATTCCATAGGTTCTTCATCTAGTTTAAATGGGCATAATCCACATAGAACACCCTTTTTTCGATGGTAACAATTACATATATTAGAAGAATAGGATGAGGTGTTACTTAATAGGAGAAAATACCAATTTATGGATGATGGTAACTCAACGATTTTCTATACCTACCAAACTCATAGGTAATGAGGTTGTCTTAAAGAAAGAAAATGAATGAAATGTAGAAGAAAAAAGATATATTTCTTTGAACTATAAGTCCATGCGTATTTTGTATTTATGCTTTAAGTACCCTCTTTTTGGTGGTAATTTTACAAATTCTTTCATTAATTAGATGATAAAAAGATAAAAGTTATAATAATACATCTTGTTTTTTAGTAAAAGTAGAAAATCTTAAGCTTGTAGTTTCCATTGTAATGTGTAGTTTAGAATATCAGAGGAACACATTAAAAGCATTACCAATGGTTGTCAAAAAGTAACAGTCTAGGGAATATTTAGTATTGTTATTGGTTTTAGTTTTTAATTGTGATTTTTATATTTTTATATTAGTTTTTGTGTGTTTTTTCGGTTTATGTGTTGATTTTTCAGTTTCTGTACTTTATTAATATGCTATTTTTTTATAATTTTGTATTTTTTTTTCAATTTTTGTGTTTAAAAAAACATAAAATCAAAACAAAAAATGGAAGCCATAACAAACAAATCCTTAATTGATAAAGTTCGTATGTTGCACGGATATTCTACAAGAAACACGGATTGTTTGTTGAAAGAAAAAAAAAAAGACACATTATAGTTAATGACAAAAGTTCAAATAACATGATAATATCATGATATATCATGAGAAGGAGTTGCATTTTCCTAAGATACAAACTATCACATTCCCTTGTCACAATAAAATCTGAAGCAAGTAACTTTGGCTTTAAATTGAAAATTTTAGGTTTGAAATGCTAAATTCCTAAAAGTAATTCTTAAATCAGATTGGGGTGGTTGTCATTTTGGTGATATGTTATAACTTTAACAAAGAAAATATTACATCAATAAAAGTTAATAAGAATGTAATGGAAAATAAAGTTTCTATTAGTGCCAAGATTTTTTCAAATGTTTTATAAAAATTAGAATTTTAAAAACGTTTTTGCAAAAGTTGTAAACTATTTAAATATTGTGAAATGTTAGAATTTTTTTGTTTGAACTTTAATTCAAATGTCAGAGATCAAAATTTACCTACAATCTTCCTTTTATTTTATCTTTTCTGTATTTTCCAAATTCCAAATAAACTAAACTAGCAACATAAAGTTTTTTTTTAAATATTGTTGTAATAGTACAGGAACAACCATATTTTTGTGGTCCTTGAACTTTAATAAAAATTTTCAACTATAACTTTAAAATTTTCTATTTTATTCCTATACTTCTATCTTTTAGTTCAATCTAATTTTTTTATTAATTTCCATTAACAAAAATTTGATGGAAAAAAAAGACACCTAAACAAATTAAAAAATGCATCGATAGTTTTCAAAACCATACCATTTGATTTATCACATTTATACATAATGTAATAACAAAGTTATACTACTTCACGGTAGACATACAATATATGTAAAACCGATGTAAATTTATTATTAAATAATATATTAATGTGATAAATGAGATAGAATAATTTTAAAAAATATTTAGTATTTTTTAAAGTAGTTTAGGTGTCTTGTTTTTCTTTTTACGTCAAGCGTAATAAAATATAAAGGTATAAGAATGGAATATAAAATTGTATAGTTAAAAGCACCTTCCTGTCATAACAAGATCCTAGGATTTAAAAGAGCAACCAAACCCTTTAATCAATAAAGACCAATCCATCCATCCAACCAACCAACAAATCAATCCAAGTCAGTAATCTTTCCATTCACACAATTCAATCAAAGAAATTATTATAAGAGTTTATTTGAGGATAAGTTTCTGTATGTTTATCATTATATTCGCAATTAAATTCAATTTTGAGCATCAATTTATCAAACACCTTATAGGTGTACTTTCATCAAACATCTTCAGTGCACTATGTTATTTAATGATTTCAGGACTGATGGATCCAGAGCATAAACAATAATATAAAGGAAACTTTTATTCAATTAAAGAAGATTAATGCATTTTAAGAAGGTGAATTACAGTCCAAGGACTAACATAGTCTAGATATTCACTGCACACATTGAACATATTTATGTATTACAGGCCAAGGTGAATTACAGTCTAAGGACTAACATAGTCTAGATATTCCCTGCACACATTGAACATATTTATATATTACAAAATTAACAATTATGGGTAGTTCCATATAGTTAAATCAATAGTAGAGTCAATTTGATCAAAACGTGCTTGACGTCATCTTTGATAAAGAGACCCAAGCCATGTTCTAAACGAACAATCCTTTCGAATTGTCTCTAAATTTGTCCACCAACCATTTTGCACCAAAAATGGCTTTAAATCTACGATGATGCCAGTTGTCACAGGAGCTTATCTTAGGCTAAATTTCTGCATGAAGTCTCACTGTATTCACGACTAATTTTATAAAATCAGTTCTCGACGTCAATTTATCAAACATTTTAAAGGTGTACTTTACATCTTCAATGCACTACTTGGTAATTTTGAGACGGATGAATATGGAACACAATAGGTAACATTAAGTGGCACTTTTTTTTCATGTAAGAAAGATGAATTACAGTATGTGTGAAGTCTAATGCAGTTTAGATATCCTCTGCACACATCGCACACATGTATAGATAAAATAGCCAATAATTATAGATAGTTTCATACATTTACGTTTCAAGAAAATCCATCAAAAAGTCAGAATCAACCATACAAACACATACTGCACACCTTAACAAAAACATCAACAGGGTGAATAATCATGTTTGAAGTACTGCTAATTAACATTAAGATCAGCACACAAAAGAAGCTTCAGCATGATTGTCACTGCAGTAGAGGCCAGGCTGCTGAGTGAAACCCCGCCGCTTTAGCATCTTCCTAGCCTTTAAAACAAGCTCCTGATTTGCAATTTCACCATCTGCCTCCGCAAGTATAGTCTGGATGGCATTACTAAAGGCCCCATAAGCTTCAGCAGAATTTCCTGAGGGGCTGGCATCAGCGGAAGTTTGGTCAGTCTGGCAACCACTGATTAGAATACCACTATCTGTTAATGAGCGCTTAGCAGTTCCAGCATAAACCTCCTCCTTGCTGCCCAGCTCTGTCTCTAATGCAGGTTGTGCATAACCCTGATCATTCTCCAGCTTTTGTATAAGAAATTGCCCAACAAAACCGAGGAACCCACCACTTCCACTTTCTCCATCACCATGTTGTATCTTATTCATTATGAATTTCATGAACTTCTTCACTTTTGGACTAGCATCCTCTCCGAAGACATCAAAAAGGGTTGGTCTCAGCTTCCCAACATCTATATCATCTTTACCAGTTTTTTGCTTGAGTATATCTATGAGAGTTGAGAGAGGTAAAGATCTGCTCTTCACATAGCCTCGTTCACCATACTCTGCTTCAACTGCCCTGTAGTCAACGTCTTCCTCCTCCCTGTGGCGATGGCCATCGCCATGGTGACGCAGACCAGAAGGAAGATGAATCCCACGAGACTCGAATGCATCTTGAACAGTCTGGTGCAGGAACCCTCTGAAACCACCAGAATCTGATTCTTGGTCTTGAGATTGCGTGCTGTGGCCAATCTGCTCTTTAGCATCATCTATAAGGCCTCCGCTATGACATGAATCAGAGACAATGGTCAAGCGACAACCTTCCGGGACCTGGTCGACTAATTCCCTGAAATCGTCGTCTATTGACGACCAACTCTATATAGTTAGCACACCAAGTCGTTTAATCCTCATTTAGCACTTATTTACTATTTGAGACAGATGTCAAAGGTAAGTATGCGCAACAAACAAACCATTAATATTTTTCTTTTTCAGTTAAATGCATAACATATGACTAAACAATAATTTATTTTAACATGCAGTTAATTTACAAATAAACACGAAATTTTTGGTGATATATTGAAGCATCATAACAAAAAATTAAAAGAAATTCCTGACAATGTGCAATCTGATTCTGTTATTGTAATGTTAAGAATGCTTCTATTGGAAAGAAATTACAGCCACAATAATAAGAGATTACAATCATAATAATAAGAGCCATGATTCTAAGCATTCCTATTTATTAGTTAAATCTTCGGATTTCTATTTTTTAATGTTTTTCTATTGTTTAGGGAGTACATATTTTCAGCCAAGAAACTTGTGGTGGAGTGTGATCTCTTACAAATCACTATTAAAGGCTTCCAAAACAGGTTCTTTGAAGAAGGGGAAAAATAAGGGAAATCAAGAGGACTTTCCCGACTTGTAACAAGATCCTATTTGCGGACTCATAACATATAATTAGTATTTTTAAGTGGTTTACCAGTTTCGCCAGGGATTTGCTCCCTGGAAATAAATTGCCAAATCAACCAACTTGTTTCTCCAGCAAGCTTTCAAAGACCTCAAAATTTGAGCAATGGCATATCATGCATGATCTATGAGAATGGCCGCATTGAAAAATCTAGCAACAGACCACTTATTGTAACAAAGAATTTATCAATCAGAAATTTTCTGACATCTCTTTTGTTAACCCTGAAAGACTCACTAATATTCCCATCTCCACTTGTCCAATTTTTTAATTTGATCGTTTCTCTGCTCACTCCAGCACAAATTGTCGGGATCTGATCATTGCAAAGGCATTAAACAAGACTATACGCTAAAACTGTTCCCGATGATATCTTCATCAAAATTGTGATTATAACAAATTGAGATCCAGGTATACGCGTATAAGTACTGCCAAAATATCAACAGAGAATCAAGGTTCAAATCAATCGACAATTAACTCAACAATTAATGTAGCACCATCCCAAGGAACAACATCTTTATCATCATTATCCATAAATCCACCGGAATCAGGCACAAATTTTCCAAGAATAAGTTACGAGGTGATGACATCAAGATCAAGATCATGATCATGAGAAAGGGTTGATCATCAGGCGATAAGATAAGACATCCCATACATACCAGTAATAAGATTCATGTCACAAGGGACAATGCATTCATCATAACCAGTATCATCATCCTCGCCAGTCTCAGCAGGAAGCCTGGTGCCATGACCACTGTAGTGAACGAAGAGGAAATCGCCTGGCACTGCAGATTTTACCAGATGGGCCAGCGCCCTTCTGATGTTTTTCCCAGTTGGTTGGGTGTAGGAGTCGTCGGTGTCGATGAGAACAGTGATGTCTTCTTCACTGAAACCGAAGCGATCGACGAGACATCTGTACATCTTGCGAACATCGTTAACGCAACCTTTAAGCTCTGCCTTAGTACCTGGGTAGTTTATTCCTATCAAAACTGCTTTCTTTCCCATCTCTGATTTCTTTGTTCTTCTTATTCTTCTTTTTTCTTTCTGATTCTAGATCCCACTGACAAAGCTGATATCTTTGTTGTGTGAACGGATCCGACTAAAAGAGGTGTGTTATTTACTATAATTACTTTAGTGCTTTTGACCTGTGAAGGCAGGTGCTTTTCCTGTGGATGGGCTTTTAAAGAATAAGATCTTTTCTCTACCATCAAACATTTTTTTTAATGAGTGTTTGATTATAGAATTAAAAAAGAAATTTTTTAATAAATATATTTTTTTGACAGTTAAAAATAATTTGTTTAAATTTAAATTTGAAGTTTTTTTTAAAAAATTTCTGAAATAACTTTTTCAGGTAGATATTTTAGATCAGTTAATGAGTTTATTTTTTAGTCTTTTTTACTCTTATATTTTTAACATAATACCCGTAATATCCGCATATCCACATATCTTTATAATAAATTATGCATTTAGCAAAATGATGCGTAGGAACATATTGCAAATCTTTTTGCATTACAATAAAATACATAATTTATTATATATTTAACTATTTATTCAACTTGAATATTTATTTTGATATTTATATTTATATAATATTATTTGAATATTTTTTATATATTTGAATATTTATTTTTATGTTAATTTTACTTATATTATAATCCATATAAAAGATTTGATTAGATATATTTTCATTTATGTTTCATATGATTTAAAA
>JAOXYD010000002.1:12819368-12831540 GCA_028565735.1 Pinacopodium congolense
CTAAGTATCTTCTCCCTAATAATTTGAGCGTAATACTAAATTAATTAATATTTAATTATCTAGACAACTCTAATTTGATTGATTAAAAGATAATAATGTTCAATCTAAACAATAGCTAATGAATTAAGAGTTTAATGAATGATAATTTAGTTTGGGCCGCATATTTCAACGGGTTAAACAAAAAAGAAAATTTTCGTTGGATAGATTTAAGGCATTCATCACTAAAATAAGGTACAACCATTGATAATGGAAATACTTTTTCTCTTTTAAATTTAATTCATTTATTTGATCTAATAAATAAATTGGAATAAAAAACATGAATTGCAAGATACTTAAAACTATTTTTTTTAAAATATAAGAACCCTTAAAAAAGACCTCAGAGTTGTTAAACATCTAATTTCAATTGCATTACCTAATTAATCTTCTAATAATTAAAGGTTAATTGTCATAAGTCCTTTAATTATCTAAGCATCTAACTAAGATGACCAATCAGAAAAAAAAAGATTAAATTATGCACTTTAATTAGGTAAAAATCCTCCAAACATATAAAACCTATTTAATCCTATCCCTCGTTAAAAAAAATTAGGCATATATATTCAACAATAAAATTGCAATTATAATATAAAAGCACAAATCTATTGATGAAAGACAAGAATCAATGCTAAATAAGATAAAAAGAAAAAGGAATATAACTTAAATTGGTTTATTTCATTGAAATCCCACTCTAATCTACTTTAAAGGCTCTTGGGAACTCCAATTTATTAGCACAATGCAAGAAAGAACAAAAGAAAAGAAATCATAAACCTAACCCTAACTACAAAACAAGAAAGAGAACATTTTTTAAATCTATTTCTCTACTTTACTTTACTGTTCCAAACCTTTCTCTTATGTTTCTTTTTTTTTTTTCTTTAAAGATAATAGAGTTTGGGGGTAAAATCCCTACTTTTCCTTCAAAATATTTAAAAACAACACGTAACAATGCCTTCAATCGTTACGGGTAAAATCCCCACTTTGTCCTTAAAAAGATGCACAAACAATGCGTAATGGTGCCTTCAATAGCGATTGAATTAACTATCAATGATGCTATTTAAGGGTGTTATTAATGGTCTGTATAATGGGTTTCAACGACAATTGAATAGGAAAACAATGACGCCATGTAGCAACAAATGACTTGCCATTGATGCTCTGTTCCATCATGATGAAAATGCATCAATTTGCAAATTTGAGTCCTTCTTTGTTCCTTTCCATCCAATTAAATCTAAATAGCTTTGAACTTGCAGTTTAATTAAAAAAACATAAATTGGTCAATTTCATAGATATATAAAGGTAAAAATACATTGAAATATGGTATAAAGATTAACATAAATCACTCCTAATGGATGCCACGATTGGAATACTTACCACAATCAAATCGCAGGAGCAATAGACTTAATTTAAAGGTTTCCCTAAAAATCGTATTAATAAAATTTAACTTGAAAAAAAAATGTTTAAGATAAATCTGATTATAACTTTCATGTTAAAATTAATTTCTTCTCATATCCATTAATCATAACTATTCAAGTGTTCTATCTCTAATAGTATTTATAGGTTTATCAGAAGGGAATTCAAAACTTGTTTTTGAGAGGTAGAAAAAGCTGTGTTAGCAATCTTATGATTTTTAGAATATCAAAAGTAGTTTGACTTAAAAGATATGTTTATACCTACATATGTAGCTAGATGGTCCGTATAAGAAACCTAAATAGCTAGATGGTCCTATACGTGTGTGAGCTATGGAATGGACCGGTTGGGGCAAAGTTTAGTAAGTGCTGCACATATCTATAAAGCAAATGATAACTAAATCACCGAAGCTAGCTAATTGGAGAACTGATACTTGAATTTGACACGATAGCTACGTCTTTTGTTGCACTAAAGTTCATGTTCTAGAATATTAGAAATTAAGAAATTTTCATAAGCAAGAAAAATTATTTTAAACTTACGTATGTTTTCGTTGACTATGGCTAGGTTGTTATGACACATGTATATAATATTGCGAGTATCATTTAGCGATATGAATTAATACTCTCATCTCATCAAAAATATTTGTTCTGAACTTGTAATCTCCTTTTGATTTTGATTAGTTACAACAACTTAATCATCACCATCAAGTTTTTGTCAGAGGGTTCGTGGCTAGTTTGTGCTTTGCCACAAAAGAGGTGCTGATTAAGGGTTAAGTACCCAGGTATCAATAATATAGTCGATGTGTTTGACATGTCTGTCTCCTTTTCATTCATTCATTCGAGGGCCAGCAAATTAAAGAAGAGAGAGAGAGAGATTCCTCTCCAGCTAAAAAAAGAACAGCCTACCCTTCCCTATGATTGATTTTTTATTTTTCTTACCAGTGCATGCAAAAGGACTGACCTTTCTTATCCATCATTCCACTCTCGTAGGCCTGGAGGGGGAGAAGGAAGAATGTTATCAGAATTTGTTCTCTGTCTCTATTTATGTATAATGGATATAGAGACAAATATGGTAGCCTTGTAAGGTAAATGTATTTTCAACCAACTGAAAAATCCCCCGTCGTTGCACTTCCCTTCATCCTCTCGTGGCCACACAATATTAACTTATAATTGGTTACAATGACAATTTAGTTAGCAGTATTTGCAATTAGCACATGGCAAGTGGGGAAGCGATGGATACCAGAAGGCGTGCCATAGTCAGGTCACCCCTCGTGGCGTAGTTACCATAAAGTGATGCTCCTCACAAGGCCTTGTATGGCAGACTCCAACCCTTCCATGTTCCCATCTTCCACTTTATTATATACGTAAACATAAATATATGTCAAAATCTTTAGAGTTTGCTCTGATAAGTGAATGAATTTACTACACCACATCATCTAATTGAGGAAGGAAATAGGAAGGAAGCTTTCAAAGTTTTGAAATTGAATGTAAATCTCTTTACTAGAAAAATAATTAGAGCATGTGCAGACTAATCTGAAAGTGTCCCCACCAGTTTCCCCACCTCTATATAATCCACCACGCTCCTCCACTTCCTTCTAACTCAAATCTTAACTTGATTCTCCTCATCAACTCTTCCTCTTTCAGTCGTACGTACCTTGCTCTCTATTAACTTGTTATCTACATGTTCTAAGTTAAAGTGGCCTTCCCCACAAACCACACCCCCTCTTCCTTCCATAGCTGAAGCCCCACCTGATCATATATTACACCAACCAAAAATGTGTACCTCCTCTAAGGCAAAAGTCAGCACAGGTGGCGTGGAGATTGCTCCGACCGCAGCAGCCTGCAGGATCAATGGCCGCCCTGTCCTTCAACCTATTCCAACCTTGGAAAGGCGCAATTCCTTCAGGAAACTGTCCATCAAATCTCCCCCGCCTCCCCCACCATTATCACCACCTACTTTGTCACCAAAGTCCAGGTCTCCAAGACTACCTGCTGTCAAAAGAGGAAGCGACTCTTCCAACAACTTAATGAATTCTAGTTCTGATAAAGGATCCCTCCTCAACCCAAGAACTAATAATAGTAATAACACTAATTCAAAGACTGCAACTTTGGATAGGAAGAAGTCCAAAAGCTTCAAGGAAAGCACTACAAGTACTGCCGGACATAATATTGGATTTGTGCTTTCTTCGTCTTCTTCTATAGAAGCATCTTTGAGTTATTCTTCTTCTCTGATATTGGAATCCCCTGGAAGTATTGCTGCTGTGAGAAGAGAACAAATGGCACTTCAACATGCTCAAAGAAAGATGAAAATTGCTCACTATGGAAGATCCAAGTCTGCCAAGTTTGAACCCAAGCTCGTTCCTACTGAGTCATCTTCAATTACTTCAACGGCCAAGCCCGAAGAGGAAGATCAGAGAAGATGCAGTTTTATTACATCAAATTCAGGTAACATTAAAGAACCCAAATTTCCTTCAGCTATATGTTTTACAAATATATCAATTTTTTTTCCCTAAAAGGGGAAAATAAAAGAAGAGAAACTGCAAAGTGAGGTATGTTGAGCCAAATAAGATTAGCCAAAATATAGTAGCGATTTTCTTGTATTTATACTGAGACGTGAGAGAAAAAACTTCGGGTTTAACAGTTATCCATTTTCATGTGGACAGATCCTATCTATATTGCTTACCATGATGAAGAATGGGGAGTTCCTGTCCGTGATGATAAGTAAGTCTTATCTAACACACTGGTTTACACATGATGAGTACTAAATTAACCATGAGATAAACGTTTCATATTTCTGAACCTACATCGCGCAGCATGTTGTTTGAATTGCTAGTTCTGAGTGGGGCTCAGGTTGGCTCAGATTGGACCTCCATTTTGAAGAAACGTCAAGATTTCAGGTGGGTTTTATCACTTTAAAACAAAAGGTCTCTCCAAGTAATTTTTTGTATTTCATACTATGACTAATGAAATTCAAACTTAGCTTTGAGACTATTGGTCTTTTCCGCAGGAATGCATTTTCAATGTTTGATGCGGAATCTGTGGCCGACATGACTGAAAAACAAATGCTGTCAATCAGCACTGAGTATGGGATTGATATAAGCAGAGTTCGAGGTGTTGTCGACAACTCTAACCGAATTCTCGAGGTAATCATTTATAAACGTCAAAATTAGCTTATCTTTTCTTAATTTTGTCTTTTAATTTAGTACTTTAATATTTATTGAGGTTCAAACTTAAAAAAAAAAAGAACCTCTTTTTGTTTTCTTGTTAGCGTAAAAAGCACCATTGTTCAATGTCAAAAGAATAAAAAGATTAAAAAAATGCAAAAGATGACTTGATTGTCCAAATTTATTATATCTGTTCCTTTCCTCTTATTGGGGGGAGGGGAAAGGCAGTTGGCAAGCAAGCTCCAGACGTTTTTCCCTGTTTGAATCCCAATGTTTGTTTAGTAGTAACCAGTTACATCGACTTGATAAAATAATGTGTTCTTACGAAGGATTATATAATTAATTTCAGATCAAGAAAGAGTTCGGATCATTTGGCAAATATGTATGGGCCTTTGTGAACAATAAGCCCATCTCTGCACAGTTTAAATTTGGGCACAAGGTACCAGCGAAGACATCAAAATCAGAAACAATAAGCAAAGACATGGTGAGGAGAGGCTTCAGGATCGCTGGTCCGACCGTGGTTCACTCATTCATGCAAGCTGCTGGCTTAACCAATGACCATCTCATCACTTGCCACAGACATCTCCCATGCACCTTGATGGCTGCTCGCCGTCCCAAAAGCAGCTTAATAGGAACAAACTAAAGGCTAACATCTAAAAGTGGGAAACGTAACGAAAACAATAACTATGAAGCTTGTGACATGCTTATAGCATTATTATTACAGATAGGGATGAAAAAGAAAGACGGAAAAAAGGTTTGTAACTTCGTGAGCAATTTCTTCTTTTTCTTGTTCTTTTAGTGGGGTCTTTAACATAGTTTGCGTGTGATGAAATGTAATAGGTTAGTATTAATAGAAAAAAGATTGGACGATGAATATGGTGTTGTGGTGGAGGAGACAGAGAGCATGTGCAACTGAGGGGCAAAGCCATGTGTATGTTGTCAGATGCTGCTTTTATTCCATGTGATCATCATCTTTCACTTATAATATGCATTATTTGGAGGGTTTTGCGTTTCTTTAACAGGTGGTGTGAGTGCTTGTGTGTGCGTGTGCGTGTGTGTATGGGGGTTAGAGAGAGAGAGAGAGATAGGAGGTGATGGGTGGTTGGACCACTTCTCACTGTTAAGTCAGTTCTATCATTATTCCCAAATGCAGTCAAGTACCTGTCACTCCTTTTGGTATGGCAATAGGTTTTTGATTTGTAAATGTAATGTCGATCCCGACCCTACGAAGGTTTCTACGGGGAGAGTGTGGGGGAATATTTATACTCCAACCCCGAAATGTAGCTTTTGCTTTATCTGTGATATTTGTGGGTGATGTTTTGAGACATTTGCGATGTGCGATGTGCGATGTGCTTTGATCACAAAGTTTGATATAATATACTTTCTCTTATCTATTCCTTTTCTTCTACGTAGTTAAAGAGACAACTTCCCCATGTGCCAACTATCTCTTTCAGATACCATCCAGCTCTTCCCTTCTGTCCTATCGATTTTCTAATCTTGGTGTACATGATTGACAACTTCTCTTCGCTGTACAGAAGAAAATCGAAAAGAAAAATAAGACCTACTATGATATAGTATCTATACGCACTATATGAATAAATGAATGGATGCTTAAATTTGTCTATTTTGATTGAGCAGGCGATATGATTCTAAATCTCAGTAGCTTAGAAGGTGTTCATACTAAAAAATATTGCCCACTCCTTAATAGTGTAAATTCATCCCTTTATTCTAACAAGTCTATGATGGATATTAATATTCGCAGCCTAAATCTTGGAGTGCTGTTAAGTCTATTAAGAGTATTTGATGCTTGTAATTTCAAGTCTTTTATGACAACTTTGTTCCTTGATATTGCTTACCATCTAGACGTTAGACCACAAATAAAAGTGTAATTAAAAGTGTAACTATTATTATATTTTTATTAAGACAACAAAATTAATATCGTCAAATAAAGTGGCATTACTATAAATATAAGGCAACAAATATATTTGGTTAAACAACAAAATAAATAATATTACTTTAATTTTTAATTAAGGTAACAGAATAGTTTCAAACTATAGTAATAATGTTGAATGGATATAGCATCAATTTGTCTTTTTAAAGCAATGAATTTATTGTTTTGGACAATAATATCTAATAACAAAAGTAATAATTTATCCTTTTATTAGCAATGGTATATTAATTTTAAAACAAACCCTTGTCATTGAATTGGCAACAACAATTACACAATAATATTTATTAAGACAAACGATGTATAATATTGAAAGTAGCCATACATATATTAATATAATCCCTAAAATACATATCGCCATACGTCTATGGCTTAAAAACTGCATTTACATATATAATCATATACTCTATATGGAGTTGTGGAATGTAACCTTGCCTCATTTTCTTCCTTTAGCCAAATGGCAGTTTGAACTTTTTAACTAATGAGCTTCCAACATATAGTTGATGTGATATTCACCACCTTACTTTGAAGAACAAGATAATCTTTAAACTTTTTACATGTAGGTGGAGCTGAATAGACAAAATATCCACTAGATGATTAACTTCTTTGAGCAAAATATCATCTGCAAGGAAGCAGAAAAGATAATAATCAATGAACAACAAACAAAATTCATGAAAGCCTATACTAGTCTTAGACTCTGATTGTTACCACTTATTCATAGATCAATCTAAAAAGGAAACAATGCAAACAAATTTGCAGCCTAGCTCAATAAACTAATGAAGATAGTGATTGTTCTACTCCAACAGTGGTGCCAGTTAATGTGGATCCTCTACATAACAATTAAAGATCCTTACCAAGAAAAACTTCTTCCACGCATTGTCAATTGAGGTAGTATCTACCATGGTTACGCCCAAAATGAAAAAACACAATAGTCAACTAAGAGACCACGAGAGTCCATAGGTGAAGAAAAGTTACAACAAAAACCTTTCTGCAAGCAGAATGGGGGAGGGATAAATTAACTTACAGGACAGTCAAATACATAAAACCATTAAGAATGGACAGGAACAACGCATAAACAATTGAAATCTATAATCAGAAAAAGTACAAATCAGATTTTGAGCCAACTGATACCTTCAGAATAGCAGCAACTGTGCCTGGGGGCTTATAAGAATCTGGTACTTCAAATATACTGCATTATGCCTATGTGGATCAAATGTCTCATTTGTTGGATCATATTTTTCCATTCCAAACTTCTTAAACACTTGGATTTTAAAATTGAAAAGAAGTCATTCAGTCAGTAATCTAAGAGATCGTTGTAATTGAAGCCACTATTAAACCTAGAAAAGGAATGTGATCATAAGAGAACAAGAAAAAAGCATCAATGTAGTAATCAGATATAATTACCTCAATAAGTTGTTTCTCTGCCATTTCAACTCCTTCCAAAATCGTTTTAAGGAGTGGCACAACTCCAGTGGAGTCCTCAGAGACATCAACTTCAGCAAAACTTTCTTTTACAACTTAAGAAACTCTTCCTAAATTGTCTCCAACATCTAGAAGACTCTTCACAAAATTCTGTAGAAAAGAATTTAATAAGTGTACATATTGTAAAATATCCACATATCACATATCATAATGAAACTAGAATGTCGTAGATACTACCTCAGTTGTGAAGGGTGAAATGTAATTAGGAAATCCCAATAGTTCCAGGAACCAGGTTTCTAATTCCAAAATTTTACAAATAATCTAAAATACACCATAGCTACAAACTTTTAAATCAGTAACAGTATAGCCTTACCAGAGTTCAGAAGTTCAGAAGTGATAAGCACCTCCTCACGTTTCATTACACCATCATCAAACGGCTTTTTCAACGCGCAACCAATCTACAAAATGAACCATAAACATTAAATCTTTGAACTCATAAAAAAAAAAACCCCCCAGAATGTATAAAACCCAAATCACACAAACGACTAATATAAAAAAAAAGACAAAAGAACACAAATATCAGAGATTAAGTACCAGAAAACAATAAAGCAGAAAAAGAAGATAGAATGAGAGTTGCGAGACAGTGTGAGAGACTACGAGAGGCTTGGAGAGATCACTAGACAGAAAGCTATATAAAGGAAATAGAGGGAGAACGAGCGAGAGAGAGCAGGTCTTTATCGTCTTCTTTCTTTAGCATTTCTATTTTTTTTTCCCCTTTTTTATTGATAAGTAGAGTTTATCAAAACCAAATTTGATTTGAAATATTTTTATCTATTACATTAAGGGGAATCAGAGGTAAATAATTTATTACTATATTAATACTTAAAATTTTTTAAAAATTATTTTTTAAAATAAAAAATCAACTTCATTTTGAAGGAATAATTGAAAGTTGAAAGAAAGATTTTTTAATTAATACTATTTCAAATAAAAATTTAAAATCTAATCTTTCAATGAATATTTAATCAAGCTATTACTTGATTTGATAAGTTATTCAAAAATAAGTTTTTTAAATAGTCAAATAAATATATCATGAGTCATTATATGTATAAGAAAATTTATCTATTTTATATTTAAAGAATAATGATTTTAATATTTTAAAAATAAATAATAATGTTAATTTAGTTAAAAAGGAGAAAATATGTAATTTTAAGTTAGAAATCCATATATTTGCAACCAAGTAAAAGGAAGAGTTTAATTTTTCATTATTTTACATGTTCCATATATATATATGGATACATAATTTAAAATAGCAACATTTTTTTATTGTTGCTTAAGGTTGTTTTGAATAGCAACTGTTTCAATTGTTGCATATATAAGATTTTACTGTAAAAATTTTTATTTTGTTTCTATTTTTGATATAGGGCAATAAATTTTTATTTTCGTTGCTTCTTAATATTATTAAAGGCAATACTTTGAAAGGTATTACTTTAGACTAATTTTTAACTATATATTTTTAAACTGTTACAAATATATTGTTGCCTAAAACTCTTTTTGCTATAGTCTATAGCACATCTCTTCCAAATGTCTCATCTCTACCATTCGATCCTTCATACATAGTCTGAAGTTTGAACAAAAAGAAGAATAATTATAGAACCCACTAAAAGCCCAATAAACCAAGCAACAACAAAAAAAAAAACTAGCTCAATGTTTAAAAAATTTTGAAAAGGAGGGTAGGGGAAGGGTAGATTTTCTTTTCCCTTCTTCTCTTTCTTCTTCTTCTTATGTCTACTGCCGACATCTATCTTCCTTTTCTCTATTTCTTTTGTTTTTCTTTCAAGATACTACAACAAAAAAGCATTAGACAACAAATAAAAGTGTAGCTAGCAGTGCAATTATTGTTGCCTTTTCATTAAGGTAATAGAGTTAGTGTCATTAAATAAAGTGGCATTGTTATAAATATAAAATAACACATAAATATAAAATAACATAATTTTTTAATTAGATAACGAAATAAAAAAATATTATTTTAAGTTTTGTCTAAGACAATATAATAGTTCCAATATATAGTAACGATGATGAATGAATATAGCAACAACTTGAATCTTTATAAGGCAATAAATTATTTTTGTTAGGCAACGATATTTAATAACAAAAGTAACATCATATCATTTCTTTAGCAATGACAAGTTGATGAAAAAATAAGCCCTAGTCATTAAGTAGGCAACAATCATATATACATTAATATTGATTATAAAGATAATAAAACATAGTATCAAAAGTGCTATACATTTATTAATGTATACAATAATCAAAATATAGATTGGTGGAATTCAATCTTTAATATATTAAAAATACAATAGTCAAAACTAATTAGTCAAAACGTTCATCTACATTATCTTATTTTAGTTCATATAGAGAATATATTGACCAAAATATAAAATAAAACTAATACATAAGAGAACTCCAAATTGATTCATAGTGTATCTCCTTATCCACTCCTGATCATCATCTCCTTGCAAAAGAAGAAGAAGAAGAAGAAGAAGAAGACATTGATTAGAATAACTCTAAAACAACAATATTTATAAGCATGTTAATCTATCTAAAGAATGAAATGCTAACTAATTCATTGTGACTTCTAATTAATCAAGAGTATTAGTATATTTCAAAAATTAACACAATGATATAATTCTTTCTATGAACAAAATCAAAAGGCATAAAATTTTCAATTCACATTTGGTACATTATAATTGCAAATAGGAAAATAAGCAAAAATACTTTGTCAATAATCTTAATGGAAAAGACTATAAAATGATGTAGGAGTGAATTAAAGAATTTTGTTACCTGATGTTCTTCATCTAATATGTAAGATTTGGAGGAGTATAATCACTTCTTGATTGATTAGATGCAATCAAATTGCAAAGCATATCCATATTTATGGTACTAGTTTGCCCAAGTTGAGATTGAATGAGAGTGAAAATTTGTTGCATCATTTTTTCTCTATCTACTTTATCTTATTTTAGTTGCCTTTTCATTTCCATTCGTTTGGCTTTCTTTTACTCTAATTCCTTTCTCATTCTCTATTTTTTAGCTTCTCCTTCCTGATTCATTTCTTATTCTAATGCAATCTTGATGGATTGTAAAGACTCATTACGAGCTTTGTAAAAGGCCTTACTCACCATATTATTTTCTTTCACGGTAGATAATTTCACACCTCTTCCAAATAATTTATTATGTTAGGTTTTACCACTTCCTATCAATCACAACTTCTTTAAACTTCTGACTATTGTTCTCTTTCACTTCTTCAATATGAACCTACAAAGAAAAGTAATGTGCTACTTCTTTAATTAAATTAAAATTGATGAGTGTAATTTAGTGTCATGACAAGTTTATTGGAGACAAAATATAAATAATAATACATATATTTCAAAAAGGAATTAAACAAACTTATAGTCATATTAATGAAACTATATATAATTATAAAGAAACCTATTTTCATTTCAACTATACTTGAAAAAACCTATTTTGACAATAATAGATTAAAAAAAAACCTCAATAAGATCAGCAACATAAATAATGATGAATAAATTTAGGCATCTGAATGAAAGTACTAACAACATAGATATTTATTAAAAGATAACATGCTACTTATAGTTTTCTCTCTTATAGCTTTAGTAGCTTGCATGTACACTTTTCTAGGCTTTCTTTTATAAGTTGCAATATACTTTTCAGCATTAAAGAGTGGAGTTTTATCCTCCCTTTCATTTTTCTATCCATAAATACAATTGTTAATTAGAATTTTGAAATTATTCAGAGACATGAAGTAGTCTTTTAATAGATTATAACTTGTTGAAGAACTTACTAACTTAGCATAAATACTTATGAAACTCTTAGGACCAACTGCATGCATTTTAGTTTATTGCTTTTTATTTTAAATATTTGTTTAAACAATTTTTCTACATATTGAAACATTATATTAGTTAGATATCATGAAACTAATTTGTAAAAAGCACTAATAATTGTCATACCTTTACATTAGGATGATTCTAATAAGCATTGAGCTCTTCAAAGACTTCTTTGCCTATATAGTTTGGACAATTTGCTATTCTTTTTGCATTTTTTGTATTTTGTTTGAAATAATTTCTCTTTACTCTACACTTGTAACTTCTCCATGCATCCCTAATAGTCTTCAATTTCCATTATTT
>JAOXYD010000002.1:12831550-12843224 GCA_028565735.1 Pinacopodium congolense
AGAAGCACTGTATCTGTGTGTGTATAAGATTGAAGTGTCTTCAATTTCCATTATTTACCTTCTATTGGTATAATACATCTCTTATGTGATGTAATCAATATTAAATTAGATGTCATAAATTAAATTGAAAGGAGTATTAATATAAAGATTTCTTTCATTAACATATTCCCAAATAGGTTCACTGGGAATCTCACTCCAATTAACATGATTCAAAGGTGTAAGATTTTGTTTAAGAGTCACAATACCCAAGAAGAATGTGAATTCCATTAATGTCTTCTCATCAGGACCAACTGCCTAATTGAGATATTAAAAAAAATTTTGTTTACGTTGATCCACATATCTTGCATGAATCTTCTTGAGCAAAGTTAAACCTTTACCCCCTCTTCTTCAAAAATTCTATATTCAAAACAATTCTTAGTATTAGTATACAATAAAGGAAAATTTTAAATAATATTATAAGATATGATTACCATTGCAATAAGCAGTACCAGTTTTTATGACATTTGTGCTTGTATCATTTCAATTTTCTTAGCTTGTTACTGTTTCTTCTAAAGGTTCTGGTTATCATTCCATAATGGTAGATAATAGTTCTTGCCACTTTAAAAAAGTAGACTCTGTTTCAATAGTCACTTCCTTTGTAGAACTTTTAGAAGTTTACTATGGTCATCATGTTGTATGTTGTCTTCATCCCTTCTACTTATTCCACTTATGGTTGTTCCTTAAAAAGTTTCTTTCATTATTTCCACCTTAAAAAGTTAGCAACACTACCTACGGGACATAAAGATTGTGACCTACGATCCTCTTTAGAGAATTTGTCCTTCCCTCTCTATTAAAATTAATGAAAATTAAAGCCATAAAATTAAAAAATATATAAGTTAGAAGAATAATTGTTGATATGATGACTACATGTAAACCAAGTTCAATAATAGAATAATTCAATACATATAGCCAAAATTAATGAGGAAAAATTTACCTCTTTAAGGACAACAGATGGAATTACAATTGTTGTGTTTTTTTTTCATGATTTGACATTGCACTTCACTATTCTCCAAATGTTCTTACTCTCTATATGATTAGTTAGGTGAATCTTTTAATTTATAAGCATGAGTCTTCTTCTCTTGTTTTCTCAAAAAGTTTTCTATAGACCCTAGTGTAATGAACTTGGTCGCATATGTTTTCTTCTTCCCTTTTTTCATTATAGAGATTTGTAATAATAAATGATGTTGTTAGTAACCATATTTAATGAAAATTAAATAACCATAATAAAGTTTAGTGAAACATATAATAATGAAAATCAAAATTTTTGAATAAAAAAGGAAAATAACAAAAGACTTTTTATAACAAATTATTGATCCATATCCATCCAATTCTAGTTAGTTTCATCAAGGTCTGAATTATGTTCATCATCATCATCATTCTTTGTTCCAACATGTAAGCTATTTGGAGGGGTGCCAACTGTATCTACAAGCAAATCTTCTCTACACTAATTAGGGTCCATACGACCATCATTTTTTAAGACATCATTACCATAGTCATTTAGTTCTCCCTAATATGTTTTTGCAATATTTTTATTCTTATCTATAAATATATTAAACAAATACCTAGGTACCTTCTTCTCCGCATAATAAAACCTTCCTCAATACAGTCAGCTATATAAAACACTTGATGTACTTAATGCCTAACCTTAGGAAAAAATAAAGATGATACTTCAAAAAAATATGCATTTTCATTGTCTTCTATGTGTCTATTGTATTTTCTCTTCACATCATGATGCATGTAAATTCAAAAAAAAATTGTACACTCTTCACCCAAGTACCCTTCCACAATAGATCCTTCTGGTTGGCTCTTATTATGAACAAATCTTTTCATCTTACACAAATGCCTATAAAAAAAGTACATCGAATGGCAGTGCATCGGTCAAACAATATAGATTTATTTTGGCAAGTGAATAAACAAATGAACCATGATATCAAATAAAAAAACGGTAGAATTATTGTTTCAATTTAACATATTATTTCCATAATTTCTAGATACTTTGGATCCGCTAACTTGATAACCTTACTACATACCCTTTTAGAAAAAGCACCCAGTCTACTTAAAATAACCGCAACCTTTTTTGACAATGTTTTCCTAACAGTGAATTGAAGCAAATTTTATATAATAATGTGAGCATCATGACTTTTTTATTATAATATTTTCTCTAATTAGCATCACTATATCGTGTAATATTTGATGCACAACCTTATGATAGTTTCACATTTTTTAAAACTGAACAAAATATTCATTTCTCTTCTAGAGTCATGTAAAAGAAAGCCTGAGCTAGTGACAAATAAGCGTCATCTTCTTTGATAGGTTGTAGATCTTTTCTAATCCCCATTTCACTTAATTTAAGACATGCATTAAAATGATATTTTTGACTTGGCCATAATCTCCAACAAAGTTCCACTAACATTGTCACATATGTTTTTCTCAATGTACACCACATCAAAATTATGTTAGCACCCATTAAGCTTCCAATAAGATAATTAAAAAAACATAGACCTTTTCATCCAAGGATTATCACTTAGTGTTTTTTTTTTAATTTTTGGCCTTCCAAAACACATTATTATACCCATTAGTAAGCTCTAACACATCAAATCCTAACAAACAAATTGGTGATGCTCCCAACTATATATCACCATTGAATGATCTCTTATCACACCTCCATGGATGACTTATATCCAAAAACCTGTATAATTGAGATAACAAGTCTTGCTACTATGCTTTAAATATTAAGAGCGATTTTTATAATGACAATTAAGGTAGGCTAACTTTCCCTTTTTACACCATCCAGATAACATTGTATATCTTATAAATTTAATAATTATACATAATAAAGCTGCGTGCTGATTGATTAGTTGAAGCATCATTTGTCTCGACCCAAAACTTCTATAACTCTATTAGCTCTTTAACTAATGGCTACAAATAAATGTCAATATCTTTTCTAGGAGAAATTAGGCTAAGTATAATTGAAGACAATATCAATTTTTTTTATTTTAGACATCTCCATGGTTCCAAGTTGTGGTTTACTAAGATTATAGGCCATGTACTGTATGAAACATTCATTGTGTGAAATGGATTAAATCCATCATTGGCTAGACATAATCTAACATTACAAGGATCTCATGTAAAATCAGTATACAATGAGTCAAAGTCTTTCGAAGCTTGGGCATCGGCGGGATGCCTTAAATTACCATCTTTAGGACACCTCTTATCATGCCATTTCATGAATTTAGCCAATTCTAGACACATGTAAAGACATTGCAACGTCAATTTTAATGGAAAATATATAAAAACCTTAGCTGGAATTTGTCTTACTTTTAAGCTTATATGATCATTTCTATTATCTTCACAAGTACAACTTTGCTTCTACCTTCACACCACGTTCTTTATAGCTAGTTGCTTTCTCATCATTACTCCAGTATAGAAGATAATCATTGGGGTATGCATGTATCTTTTCATAATGAAGACCTAAATCCTTCATAAGTTTCTTTGATGTATTAAAAGACTTAAGAATCTTTCATTAGGAAAGACCACCCCTTTAAGTAATCCTATGAGATTAGTAGATGCTAAATTACTAATTCCATGGGTACACTTAAAAAGATAAAGTTGAATGGTGAAAGAAAGTTTAAAGAAACCTTAACCACCAAGATAGAACTCTTGTTTTCCTTCCTCTACCAACTTATTGAACTTCTTATAGTCAACATTTGGACTATTACTAACTCTTGCACATCCATTGGTACCTTCATCTATATCTTTAAAGTTCTCATTTAGTAATTCATCTATATTATCATGCATAGACCTTCCATAAAACTTATTACTGTCTTTATGTCCATGCTTGCATTCATTGATCCCTTCTAATTAAATTCCCTACCAACATATCCTATAGTGAATCCATCAACAATTAAATGATCATATATAATATTTTTTATATATCAATAATACTTATTGCAAGGATAAGAAATTCCATTCCTATTAGCCACTTTAGAAAAAGCCTTTTCAAGAAAATAATCAACTACACTCATATATTCATTACTATATCTTTAAAAAGTCATCTAATGCCTATCTCGCTTTTTATGAATAGTTTACTGTTCATCAAAGTAGCATAGACAGTGTATACTATAATAATAACCAAGAAACAAAAATATACAATATTTTCATTGTGACATAAATCACATTTTGTCTAGTTTATATACTTATATTCTTTAGAACATTTAATACTAAGTTTTAACATATGTCTCAATCATAATGTATCATATATTTAAATTAGTACTTTTGGGTATAAGTTAAGGATATTAATTATTTTTTGTCTCATAAGTTAGAATCTAATTATATTTTTTAACAAAAACTAGCATTATTATCATTTTCAACTACTTTTTTCTTCATTTTAAATTAATTGATCAACTTATTAATAAAGAGTGACAAAGGGAAGATGATGATTGACATATAAAATATCATGCATAAGAAAGCCACTATAAATATCATACATAGAATTTGTGAATTCCATATGGGAAAGCAACTACAAATATCATACAAGAAAGCCACTGCAAATTAGCTAATTGTTTAACCATAACACACTAGCTAAACTTTTAAGAATAATACTTCATTAAAAATTTTCTCATATATCTCATATTTTTTACATTTTATTTTTAAAATAAGAGATCCTAATTATACTTTTAAACATTCAATTAACTACTAAATTATGGGAAAAAATAGCCCTTAAAAAATGTCACCTAGTGTAGATTAACCAATTACATCATAGATTAGTTATTTGCCTAGTTTGAAAAAAATGGATTTTCAGCTTCCTTTTTCTCGATATTTTCTAGATAAATTAATTGACTCAAGATCTTTTTTTACAATGTTTTATTTTTAAGATCATCTATCTAGTTTTGGTTGACCACATTAATTTTTTAAAAAATTTCGTTTGGACTATCTAAGACTTGAATTTATCCACTATAAGTCATTTATAAAGGTTAAGAACTCATCTCACTTGATTGCTCAAGCTTAAGTATGACCTAAAGCAAATGGAGACAAAACTAACAAAATTACCACCTATTGAAGTTTAAGAAAATGGAGATAGATGGTAAAAGAAGTAGATGCTGGCTATGTGAGAGGCTATTAATAACAAACAAAGAAGAGGTTAATAATAGACAGAGAATAGGACACTAATGGAGAAGAGAAGACACTGTTTCATGCGAAAATGATGATTTATTGGGATAGAACAAAATGCTGCTAAGGGAGGGAGGGAAAGAAAAAAAGAAATGTTGCTAAGGAATGAAGGGAAGGAAAAATGAAATGCTACTAAGTTGTGTTTATTATTATGCTTTTAGATAGGTTAAGAAATACTAGTTGTGGAAATACCTTAGTAAGAGCGACACAGCCTAGTGGTTTGTAACAAGTTGTTGTAATGTTTGGTCATATGGTTCCAATCCCATAAATAGCAATTTATTTTCTTTCTAATCTTTGTTTCTAATTTAATTATATATTCAATTCAAAAAGTTGTCTTAAACAAGTAGACATGTGTATTGGTTTCTAATGAAGTGTTTTAGATCATGAGTCCAATTCTTATCCCATCTTTTTTTTTTATTTTATATATTGAATTTAAAATTTTAATTTATTTTGTTTGATTTGAGCAATTTTTCTTATTTGACATGTTCTCAAAATGAAATTTATAAATTTATAAATATTTAAAATATTCAATTTTTATTTATAATGTCATAAAAATAATTATAAAAATTATAATTATGTGTAAGAGTATTTAAAAGAAAAAATAATTCCACATAATTTTCTAAATATTGAAATTAATTTAACCATATAAAACGGAAAAAATCAAAAAAAATTTATTTAAAAAATTTAATTTTAATTTAAAATGTCATACAAGTAATTTATAAAAATTAAAATAAAGTGTAAGAATATTTAAAATAAAATAATCATTCTATGTGATTTTCTAAATATTGAAAACAATTTGACCATTTGAAAGAGCAACATTTTGATTATTACTTAATGTTTATTTAAATAGAAACAGTTTAAGTTATATGTTTAGGATTTTAATGCAATTTTTTAAAATTTTGTTATCTTTCTTAAAATATGACATCAAATTATTAGTATCATTGCTTGTTAATACTATTTGAGGCAACATTTTAAAAACTATTATATTATACTAATTTTTAGTAACAGTTCTTTAAACTATTATAAGTCTTTTGTTTCATAAAGCTCTTTTTGCTATAGTGAGAGCACATAAACCTATTATTTTCCATTAACATTCCTTATATTTTTGCTAGTAGATTTCGTTTGGGTAAGAATTATTCTTGCTTCCATTTTCTCTAGACTTACCTCCTTATTTTCTAATCTCTCTAATTTTGATGCTTGTTGGTTGTAGTGTGTGTTGATCGATTGAGTGTCTTTAGCAGGCTGAACTACAACCTAGAGAAACTCCTACAGTACCTCACATCCATATTATAAGATTATAGCTTGATTTAGTGGTAGTCAATAATACAGTCGTATGATCTATGGAAGGTGACATGGGAAGAGTTTTATAGACAATTTAAAGACAAGTACCAGCCACTTATATACAGATATCAGAAAGAAGATGTTAGTGGCAGACTATAAGAAATAATTTGTCACACTATTGAGATATGTCTTAGAGGAAATGGTGGCACTTAAGAACTATTTGTATCTTTTTTAGTAGGGACGGAGGACAGAGATTATATTAGGGATTGGTCTCGCAACAATTGATTTCAAGAAATTAATGGAGATTACACTCAAGGTGGAGGAAGCCTTAAATTAAAGGAAGAGAAGGTAAGAATTAAACGAAAAGTCAATTGATTTTAGATGAGAGTCAAGTTGATCTATCTAGAGGGCAGTTTGATATATAGTTTTTGTAAGACGAAATATTTATCAAAGGGGTTAGCTTAAACAAGTATACTAATGAGGTTAGCTCATTGAAGTATGACTTAAGGTTCCTTTGCTAGTAGGGGAGAGTGTAGTAGTAAACAAAGTAAAAATGATGAGTTTAATAAGGAATGGAGAGGTATATTTTCTAGCTCATTTGAATGTGATGGATCTAAATAATATTATATTAGATATGGATTGGTTAGCTCAATATTCGACAGTGGTAGATTGTTATACTAAGGTTGGAAGAGATTTCTATGAAGAAAGAGTTTTTATAAGTATTTCATGATGATATGCTAGGATCACCACCTTCGAAAGAGATGGATTTCATGATTGTAATTCTACCTAAAGTTACTCCCATCTCTATTATACATTATAAGATAGCCTTCGTGAAGTTATAGGAGATGAAAAAGCTATTATAATAACTATTGGAAAAAGAGGCTTATCAGGCCTAGTGGTTTATATTGGGGAGCCCTAATTTTGTTTGTGAAAAAGAAAGAAGCAGTATGAGAGGTGAAGAATAAATATCATTTATTGAGGATTGATGATTTACTAGATCAGTTGATAAAAATTACAATCGTTTTAAAGATTAAATTATGGTTGGGTTTTAACTATTACGAATAGTTAAGCAAGATGTACCTAAAACTAGCTTCTACACTTAGTATGGCCATTATGAGTTTATAGTGATATCATTTGGATTAACAAATGTATTGGAAGCTTTTATAAAATTGATGAATAGAACATTTCAAGGGTATCTAGATCAGTTTATAATTATTTTCATAAATGATATCTTAGTGTATTTAAGAAGTAAGGAGGAGTGTGAATAACAACTGAGAAATATATTGTAGACTTTGAAGGTAATGTAACTATATGCCAAGTTAGTGTAAATTTTAGATATGAATAACAACTGAGAACTATATTGTAGACTTTGCAGGTCATGTAACCATATGCCAAGTTAAGCAAGCGTAAATTTTAGATCGAGTAGGTAGTTTTCTTGGGGCATGTTGTGTTTAGAGAGGGTGTGAAGCCTGGCCTTGAAAGGATAAAGGTAATCATGAAGTGGGAGCTACCAAAGAATGTAACAGAGGTTAAAAGTTTTTAGGACTATTTGAGTATTACAGGAGATTCTTTGATTTTTTTTTATGATAGCTAGTCCACTAACTAAGTTATTAAAGAAAGGAGTTCTTCATCACTTGACTGAGTAATGTTAAGAGAGCTTTGAGGAGTTGAAGAGGAGGCTTACTTTCAATCTATCTTATTGTTATCATTGAGTGGTGGAGGTTTTGAGGTAGTACACAAATCCTTCAAGATTAGGGTTGGGATGTGTGTTAATGCAGAATAGGAAGGTGATAACATATCCCTCTTATTAGTTGAGAGCTTATGAGATGAATTACCATACATATGATTTAGAGTTAGTGGTAATTATGCACGCATTACATTTTGGAGACATTACTTATATGGAAAAACTTTCATAGTTCTCGCGGATCATTGATAAAGCCTAAGTTACTACATAATTCTAATATGAATTATATCTCTTATAACTTAAGTTTGAATCCCTTTCACGTGATTTTTTAGCTTAAATGTTTCATTTATTGAATTTGATATTGTTGTTATAAAATTGCACCAAAAATCTATATGATTTGAAAAGGGGTTGGACGATTTGCTAGATTGAAGAGTAGAGGAAAGTTATCAGGATAATGAAGACCACAGCCTAGGTAAAAATTGTGACCTAAGCCATGAAATTTCCAAGTAAAATAGGAACTTACATAGAAGATAATGGGCCATGAATTTGGCTATGGAACATGTCACGGCCACATCCCACAGTCATGACTATAGCTGTGGGATAGTTAGGCTTTAGGCCTTAGTTAAGTTCATTTTCGATTTCTTTTAATGGTTATTGAATCTAGACTGAGTGCACTACCACTCTAGAGACAAAACTTAATTCTATGACAATTTAGATTAAGGCCATTCAAAGGGAGGAAATCAATATCAAAGTGGAGATTCAAGAAGATTAGTAAAGATTCCAACAAGGGTTCATTGAAGATCGAAGACTTGAATCACATGGAATGAGTTATCTTGTTCTTTGTTTCTTCTTTAACCATTGTTAGATTTATGTTTAGAGTTATGATTTGATTTCTATGGATTCAGATGGGATGAACCCTAAACTTATTTATTTGTTATTTATGTTGTGATTTTAAAAAAGACCAGATTTTCTTAGGTTTATTCATGGATATATTGTATTGGACTGGGATCTTTTACATGTAATTTCAATTCCATTATTTGGTTTAATATATTTAGACTGAGAAATCACTTATATAAATAGATCAATCTATGAGGCATCTATGGAGTACTAGAGATAGGCTTACATAAGTTTCCCACATTAGATTCAAACTTAACCAAAATAATAGTATCGATGGATCAAGGTAATGCATCTAACTGTGGCTTTAATTGAGAAGAGATTATAATTAATCAACCAAAAAGATAAGATAAGAATTATATTACTCGAGAGAGATTATAATTCAATTTAGGGATTCTGTGATCTAAGTAAGTGGCGAGTCTGTCGTACCACAAAATAATAAAATATCTAACTAACTAACTAGCTATGTAGTAGGACAAGTCAAGATTATTCCTACAGAGAATTGGTTGTATTTGTGACTATTCCTAATATTTCCTAAAAGAAAAATAAATTAAAATAAGACCCCTTAGATGTAAAGGAATTAAAATAAAATAAAAACATAATTAACAAAATGAACATAAAAAAATAATAACACAAAGAATTAGATACAAATAATAATAGAGGAAAGCTAGGCAGAAGATATTATCCGAATTAATGAATTACAATTAATCATCGAAAATATAAATTGTGCTATGGTTATGATGCTATTCTTTGGAGACAAACAAGTTTTTGTATCATAAGTTCCTCTAATTTTATATAAATGCTATAAGATAGAAAACTTATCTTTAACTACGTGACAATCTAAAATAAGCTATTTAGATTTAGTGGCGTGAACATCAAGAACTAGGGAACGAGTAACCCAAGCCATAATCACAGAAGTTCAGATTATGTAACTCAGATAATCAAATATTCTATACTAATTGATTAAGTTTATCTAAAAAATCAATTAAACTATCACCCCTTATAGATTTTGTTAATAACAATTACGGATCAAAAGTTAAATCCTAGTAATTAAACTAGAAATTACACCTATAATGGCCAATCCTATGAATAAATTCCTAATTCATGACATTAAATCTGAATTCCAATTCAATCCTAGCATGAATCTACCCATTTAAGACCTAATCAATCCTCACAATTATAGTTTATTTATCCGTCAAACATCTTCAACCTAAGGGAAACCTATGCTAACATAATGAAAATCACAATAACATAACCTGAAATTAAGGAAAATAGAAAAGGAAATGCATAAAACATAAAGAAACAAACAAGAACAAGACTGGAAAAATAAAGAATCACAACTATATTAATAAAAGTTCAAGATTCAACACATAAATAACAAAATCCAAAGAAAATATAACTGAAAAATAAAATGAAATTAACAAAAAAGCAGCTAAAACATAAATAAATCGGAGTTTAACACTTAAACTAACTAATCTAAGGTATGAACATGAAAGAACATGAAGAGAACATAAAAATAACTCTAAACCCTAAGAAACTAAGAAGAAAAAATGGTTGTCCAAGTAAAAGAGCCAAAAGTGATGGAAGTGACCTCTCTTTTGTTATTTATATGTCCTTTTAGGGCTTAGAAGGGTTTTGGAGGGGAAAAGACAAGTTTGCCCTTAATTTTGGCTTAAGACCGTATTTTTTGGGGCTTAAACGATGGTTGATGGGGACTTAAATGGCTTCGCTTTACTAGGGCCATTTAAGTAACAAAAAGTGACAAATTCTGCCTCTCTTCGTGTTTTCTATTATAACTCCTCCTACACACCTCTGATGGCAATGAAATTAAGGATGTAGGTTCCTCACATGATATTCTTGCATCCTATAAAATTTTATAACAATTTGAGCTTCACACCTACATAAAAAATTAGATTTTTTTGAGCTTCTCTTGCACTAATTCATCTCCATATTTGGCCTTTTGAACTTGTATTTGTGTTTAATGATCAAATCTACATGTAAACTCAATATGAACAAAAAATAAATATTTAAACACCAAAACAGGGATGAAATGATATTGAAATTCATATAGAAATACTATCAAATACATCCCTATCAGTAAGTTAGATTAAGCATTAAGAAAAGATAAATCTTAAAGACCCGAAAGTTCTAGGGGAATACCGCATCTAGGCCTTAATCTCATTAATTGTTATTTCTTTATGTAAATTACTTAGGATTGGCTTATGATCTTGTGTTGATCTTAATTTTAATTTAATTATGATTTTAATTAATTAACTTGTTTTATTAGATTATATTGTAAAAAGATAGTTAGTGCTAGTAATTCAATTCTTATAGGAAGATAATTGGACTAATCTTAAGCCATATTAAGATAAGATATATGCACTTTCCTTAATGATTATATTATTGTTTAGTTTAAGGTTTGGATTTTTTATTTTAAATATTAGTATGAGATATATCACACTAAGTTTTTGGCACTCTTGTTAGTGATTAAAATATTATTAAAGCATTATTTTTATTATTCTAATCATTTTTCTTCAACCATTTTTATTTTAGTTTCATGTTATACACTTAATTTCCTTCTGTGATTAAATATAGTCAATGTAATGG
>JAOXYD010000002.1:12843324-12854614 GCA_028565735.1 Pinacopodium congolense
ACCCCCACATGTTGACATTTTTCCCCCCACCCCCCCCCCCCCCCCAACAAAACTCAAGATGGTAAAGAAGAGGACAGCTTGAGTTTGGAGATAAGGTCTTGAAACCAACGAGGAGGATGAGACTTGATAAAGATGTCAGCAATCTAAGACTGAGAAGAGATGGGAACAAGCTGTATGAGTATCACGAAGAAGATGATGACGGATAAGATGACAATCAATTTCGATATTTTTCACATGTTCATGGAAAACATCATTATGAGAAATCTGCATAGCACTTTGACTGTCACAAAATAAAGGAAAACACCCATATCCTGAAGTAACCATCTTAACCAAAGAAGCTCAGAGGTGGTGTCAGCAAGAGCACGATATTCTGCTTATGTACTATAACGATAAACAACTGTTTGTTTCTTACTGTACTAGGAAATGACAGATATACCAAGAAAGAAATAATAGCCAATAATAGATAGACGATCAGTATTATCCCCAACCCAGTTAGTATCAGAGTATGCTCGCAACTTAAGTGGAGAAAAATGAGAAAAGTGAAAACCATAAAAGAGAGTGCCCTTGACATACCATAGAATACGACGTACAACAAAAAAGTGAGTAGACCGAGGGGCAGACATAAATTGGCTGACAATATGAACAACATGGGCAATGTCTAAGCGAGATACTATGAGATAGACACGACTACCAACTAATTGACAATAAAGTATACCATCACTAAGACGAGTCCCATCAGTAGTAGAAAGATGATCGTTGGGATCAAGGAGAGTACTAACAGATATTATGTCGGTAATGTTAGCACGAGAGATGAGAGCAGTAGCATACTTTGCTTGAGACAAGTAGTAATCTGTGTGATCAGAGGATACTTCAAGGCCTAAAAAATAACTGAAAGTGTCAAAATCTTTTATTTCAAACTGTTGACAGAGAAAGGATCATGTCACCCACATAAAGAAAGAGAAGACTATACCCTTGATTAGTGTGGTGAAGAAACAAAGCATGATCATAAGGACTGGATTGAAAACCATGACATTCAATGGTAGAGCTAAATTTAGCAAACTAGGTCCAAAAAGCCTATTTAAGGCCATACAAGACTTTGCGAAGACGACAAACTTTATGTGAAGAATGGTCATACCAAGGAGGAGGCTACATGTATACTTCCTCTCCAAGGTCACCATTGAGAAATTCATTTTTGACATCTATTTGAAATAACTGCCAATGTTTGCTAGCAGCGACGACAATGAGATTACAGATTGAGGCCAAGCGAGTTACTAGAGCAAATGTCTCTTCATAGTCAATACAATATTTCTGTGTGAAACCCTTTGTAACAAGTTGAGCTTTATATCGTTTAATGGACCCATCAGTTAGAGTCTTGATTTTTAAATCCATTTATAGCTAACAATTGATTTTATCTGGAGATAAGTCAACCAAATCCCAAGTATTTGTATTGGTGAGAGCCTAGAGTTCTTCTGTAATTGTTTACTACCATAAAGGATCAAAACTGGCCTCGTGATAGTTACGAGGTTCATATAGAGAGACAATAGTAGAATAAACATGAAAATCACGAAGACAGACAGAAGGTTGACTTACACGATCATTACAGCAAACAGGGAGTTATGGAGGTGGAGAAAGATTATGTGAAGTACTCGAAAGATCCACAGCAGGAGGAGATGCAGGAGGATCGGACGAAGGTTGAGTAGGACTTTGTGAGCTATTAGAAGGACCTGCAAGAGAAATATTAGGAAAAAGAGATATGGTAGGGTCAGAGAAGAATGGACGAGGAGGATCACAGACTCAAAAGTGTGAAAAATCTGAAAACATCTTATGTTCCCAAAAGGTTACATGACGAGAGATACGAAACCTTTGTGATAAAGGATCCTAACATCTAAATCCCTTATGTTCGATACCATATCTTAAGAAATAACACAACCATGCTTGAGATTCCAATTTTATATATTCATAGGGTTGTAAAAGAACAAAACAAATACAATAAAATACTTTAAAGATTTGATAATCAGGAACACAATTAAATAAGCATTTATATGGAGAGATGTTACCAATAATAGGGGACGGAAGTCGATTGATGGTATAGATAGCAGTAAGAGCGGCTTCACCCCAAAAGGTTTCTGGACAGGAAGAAGATATGAGGAAAATTTTAATAGTATCAAGAATATGTCTATATTTGCATTCAGCTTGACCATTTTATTGAGAGGTACTTGGACAAGCCTTTGAATAATAGTACCTTGATTAGCAAGAAATTAT
Organism: Pinacopodium congolense; assembly: GCA_028565735.1. Classification (NCBI taxonomy): domain Eukaryota; kingdom Viridiplantae; phylum Streptophyta; class Magnoliopsida; order Malpighiales; family Erythroxylaceae; genus Pinacopodium; species Pinacopodium congolense. The sequence goes on from JAOXYD010000002.1 coordinate 12,845,587, forward strand.
GTGAAGTGTGTATCTCTATATTCCATTGCATTGTCAGTACAAAATCTTTTAATTTTATAATAAAATTGAGTCTGAGTCATATTAGCAAAACGAGAGTAGATAGAAAATAATTTAGATCTATTGCGTATAAGATAAATCCATGTGTAGTGAGAGAAATCATCTATTAAAATGACATAATATCTAAGACCACCCATAGTATCGTGAGGAGCGAGACCCTAAATGTAAGAATGAATCATATCAAAAGGTGCTAAGGAAATAGAATCATTAATAGAAAAAGGTAAATCATGCCTTTTAGAGAATTGACAAGAAACACAATCAAAATATTCAGTCTTAACAGATCCAAATGAGCCATTAGACACTAAAGAGTTTAATATGGAATTAGAAAGATGACCAAGGTAGGAATGCCAAATATGAGAAGTGAGAGCACCAACAGTATGCTTAGAAGGAAGATGCAAGGAAGTAAGCCCAAATAGTCGTCCAAACTTACGCCCTGTCCCAAGGATCTCGCTCATCTGTGAATTTTACACAGTACAACCACGACTTAAAAATAATAAGTTAACACCAAGATCACATAATTAACCAATAGAAATAAGATTTAAAGAAAGATTAGGAACAATAAATGTGTTAGGTAAAGCTAATGTAGCTATGTGGGCAGTGCCGATACTTTGAACATGTATAGTAGAATTATCAGCAGTATGAACAATATATGGAATAGAGGGTGTTTTAGAGGATTTAAGGATAGAAAAATTAGATGTCATATGGTTGCAACAAGTAGAGTCAAAATACCATGAGGACGAATTATTTGAGGTGAAGATAAGGCAGAAGAAGAAACAGTACCAGAATTTAGTTGAAGTTAGTGAAGGAGAGCTTGAAGGTCTTTTAAAGAGAATTTAGGAGATGTGCTCTTTGTTGAATCCACTGTGGCAGTAGCTGTAGTAGAAGAAGATGAAATGGTCTTGGAAGGATTACTGGGTCCAGAATTTTATTGAAGTCTCTTTCTACATTTAGAAATATGATGACTAGGTTTTTTGTAGTATGCACAAGATCCTTTGAAGGTTTTCTTGATTGAATGCTGAGGATTATGAGTATAAGATTTTTGAATGGCAAGAACAACATCTGTAGCAGGAATAACCTTTTCCATAGGAAGTGCATTAAGTCGACTCTCTTCTATTATTAATTCTTTGACTATAGTACCAAGAGTTCTTAAGAAACCTCTGTGAAGAAGAGAACTACGGATGGATTCAAACTCATCTCGAAGAGTCATCAATAACTGCCAGATATATTGACGATTACAAAGATTGGCATAGATAGTGGCTGCAACAGGATTAGGCCATACAGGATTTCCAAGGGTCAACTAGTCCCACAATTCTTATAATTCGGACACATAGCTATGAATAGTTTGGCCAGGTTGTTGTTGCATCCGATGAAGTTTTTGATAAAGTTGAAACTAATTAACATCATCAGATACAGAATAATGAATTTTTAAGAAATCCCATATCTCCTTAGCTGTGTCAAAACTTCGAAAGTTGAGCTTGATCACTTTAGCACATGTATTTCAAAACTAGGTAAGGATTTGATGATTCATTCCATCCCAAGAAATTAAGCCATCGGTAAATTTTTCTTCATCTTTTTTTTTTCACTTTTGGTTGGTTTAGGTATTTCTCCAGTAATAAGATGCCAAAAAAGCATGCCTTTAAAAAAGCTACACATTTTTTCAACTCACAAATCATAATTTGATCTATCGAAAACAACATTGATAGGATTGGGAATGTATGGAGAACGTTTAAAGGTATCATAATGAGATTATAATACGGAAATGATATAACTTATATATAGAGTTTAAATTTGTCCAATTTGACCTCACCAATGGATTCATAACACCCAAAAACCTTAGAAATTGGTTTGGTTAAAAAAGGAACCATCTAAAAAGAGGGTGAACCAACTAGTCAAACCTAAAGTCAATGGGTCAAGAATCGAATCAAACTGAACCAAAAAGAACCGAACCGTAAGATGATGAGATTTTAACACATGGTAGTGTGATAGGGTGACACGTGTAGAGCGAGACAATGTGCCACGTGGCAGCTTGATAGAAGTACAAGTGGTCGAATCACCGCATGGCATATTCTTATGTTGACACGTGGATGCACAAATGGATGACACGTAGATGACCCTTAACTGTGACTGTCTGCCTTATTGAAATGATGTCGTTTTGGCTTTCTAAAAACGATGTTGTTTTAGGTCTTTTTCTTCCTTAAGATAGTAAGAGAAACAGAGACAGAGTTGATCAGTACTACAACTTCAAGTGGTGCTTGAGGGTGCGTGGAAGGGTGTTTCGTGACGGTTGTTACTGTGAACTGATCTAGGTAAAGAGAAGATTCATTTGGTATGAAAACATGTTGTGAAACAACAAATAAGACAGTAGAAAAATTGTGTGAGAATGGATTGTTGTAAAGAAAATTTGGAAATAGGAAAAACAAAAGAGAAGCTAGAAACGATAGGTTTTTTGCTATGAACCTGGCTTTGATATTATGTTAGAATAAACAAGAGAAATAAACAGAAGAGAGATGAACAAAAATCTGAAAGGTTTATATTTTTTGTGTATATGATTACAAGTAAATGGGTCTATATATACATGATAGTTTGGACAAAAAAACAAAGATGAAATCGATTAAGTGTAGTTGCAGCTATAGGACAACTTCATAGCAGCAGTCGGTATAGCTATTTTGGACTTCTGGAGAAGGTACATTGACATCCAGTAAGGATGGCTAGGTCTAAGCACTTGCAAGAAAACTTACGGCTTGAGAACTATAAGAGAATAAAAGGATGCAGGAGAGTGGGGGAATATGAGAGAACTAAAGAAGAAGACCGAAAAATGGTGCAACACTTAAAATTTTTTAAAAAAACTATCTAGTCCCACATGTCAGTAGGCACATGTCTTAGTTGTAGGTACTCGCACTTGTGTATGTCTTAATTAAGAATTGGACACTTTCGAAAACCTTTAGAACTAAGTAGAATGCTCTAGTCATCTGTCTTAAACACTTTTCACCATTGGATCCTTTAGCCAAGCCAATTGCCAAGGCAATTAGAGTGAATTCCATTTTGTTATTGGAGTAGCTGCTACAGTCGCAGTTGGTTCTAGTGTAGGTGTCAGTCTTGTAGATATGCGCAATCACCATAGAAAAAAAACTTACTTTTAATCAATGACAAAGTCACGACCTGCTCTAAAAATTCTTCTTTTAAAAAAGCTATTAAGATTAGGAATCGACAAATAAGTTCTGAAAGGGAATGCAAAATTGAGTCCATTATATCTTTAAAAACAAGAGCTACGGATAAGGCAGATAACAACTATGAAAAGAACGATAAGATTAGCTAAAAAAAAGTGTAGTAGAATAAATGTTAAGTCATTTAGAAGGAAAGGGCTTCGTATAGTTTTATTTTAGGGCACCTAATGACTGAGAAAAATAAGTTCTATAGGCGACACATAAGATTTTTTTAACTGTAGAATTGATAGTGTTAATATAGTGGGATGGATTTTAAATATTTTATAAATGTTAGAGTCTTTTGAACGTTTTTAAAATGTTAGGGTTTAATTTTAATGTTTGAAAATATTGGGGATTAATCTAAATTTTTGTATAAATCATAGGGTTTATTTGGCCATTTACCATTTTTACATAGTCTAATATCACCTGGATGTTTAATCTAATTTTTAGAACATAACCCAAAAATAGTCTGTTAAAAAATTACTTTGCAGATTATGAAACTCGATTGAATTATAATGCTTGATACATAAATCGTAGATCATAGAATCGAATAGAATAGAATACGTAGGTGACAGTCGATAGAAACCCCAAGGCGTACGTATATTTTACCCATTTATCAAATTCAATCTGCTTCCCACCCTTGTATGATCTTCATCTCTAGCCATTTCGTCTCCTTTTTCCATTCCGTTGTTATTATTAGGTTAGGGCACAACATAGCAACAGTATACCCTAAGAGCTTCCAATTTGTTCACTATGCCCCTGTTTATTTCCGACGAAGACCTCGCCCGCCACTCCGACGATGCCTCCTACATTGCCGTCAAGGCTGATGAGTTCATCAGAGCCTTGCAGAGTGACCTCGACACCGTCAAGGCTGCTGCCGACGCCTCCTCCATCACCGCCGAGCAGACTTGTTCACTTCTCGAGCAGAAGTTCTTGACGCTGTCCTCCGAATTCTCTAATATCCAATCTCATTCCTCTGAGCTTCAATCCTCCCTCGACGATCGCCTCTCCGAGGTCGCTCAACTTCAGTCTCAGAAGCACCAGCTCCATTTGCAATCTGTAATTATTCACTGCATTCTCTCTCTCTTTCTTTCTCTCTTTTCTTTCACTACCCTTTCTCATTCTGAACCAACGAATTTGTTTCTGTATTCTTTTTTGTTTAGATTGAAAAGGATGGGGAGATAGAGAGATTATCAATGGAGATATCAGAGTTGCACAAGTCGAAGAGGCAGTTGCTTGAGTTGGTGGAGCAGAAAGATTTGGAGATTAGTGAGAAGAATGCCACTATCACTGCCTATCTCGACAAAATTGTTTGTTCCTGTTCTTTTCTTAATTAACTCGTTCTTGTTGCTTTCGTTTTCTACACTGCGTCGTGAACTTACTTCTTCCACTTATGGATTTGTAGGTCAATTTAACTGACAGAGCAGCACAGAAGGAGGCCCGTTTATGTGAAGTTGAATCCGAGTTGGCACGCTCTCAGGGTACCTGCACTCGCCTCTCACAGGTTCTTTTTCTTCTATCCACAACGTCTCCATATCTGTACTCATGAAAGGACTTGGGTTTTTGGCCCTTGTGTTTAAGTGGTTCAATTTGTCGCACTAGTTGCAATTTTGGTAGGAGCACTTGGGCTTATGAAGTTTATGATAAGGTATGGTACCATTCCAATTGCTCAAGGTTTAATTTTTGGATATCTCGGTGTGAACAGGAGAAAGAACTAATTGAGAGGCATAATTTATGGCTGAACGATGAGTTGAAAGCCAAAGTTGACAGTCTCATTGAGTTACGCAGGGTGCATGCTGATCTTGAGGAAAGTATGTCTGCTAAACTTGCAGAGGTAAGTTCATACCTCGTAATTTTTCATTCTTCAAGTATATTGCTTTTTTGCTAAGATACCTTTTAATCCGATGATTTACAAACTCTTTTAGGCAGAAAAACAATTAACTGAGTGCTCTAGCTCTTTAAAGTGGAATGAGGAGAGGGTAAAGGAACTGGAGCTGAAGTTAACATCTGTGCAGGAGGTGTGTTATTTTATTTGTTGCTCTTAAGAAATTTGTTTGTATGTTGTTTGATAAGGTGAGTTATCTTATCAATACCTATTTGTTTGCCTTTTATGAAGGAATTGTACTCGTCAAAGGACACTGCAGCAGCAAATGAAGAGCGATTTTCTGCTGAACTCTCAACAGTAAGTGTATAGGGTAAACTTTGTAGTAGTCCTTCACTAGACTCAGGTTCTTATTACTCTCCAATGTCAGGTTTTACTCAAGTTCTTTACGATCGTTAGTCTTTTCATTTCCAAATGCAGATTTTTACTTGTGCACTAATAGGCATAATGACCTTATGCATTGTATCTAAAATAATTACTTCCTTTGCTGCCTCCTTTAGTTTGTGCATTATCTGAGTTCTATCAAGGTTTATAGGTGATTACTTTTGAATTTTAATTACTTGATTATTCATATTAATTTTTTCAACTTTATGAGAGAAGGCATTCATAAGCATTGTTCTACTTCAAAGCTAGATGATGAGCATCATAAAAGCTGTAAACCCTTCATAACTAGTTCTTTCCTAATTTTTGCCCTTAAATCATTTTTATTAATTGTCTATCAGTCTCCATCCCATAAAAATGATTGAAAATTTTGTTGAATTTTTTGGTGTACTCCATAACGGATGGATATCCTTGTTGAAGTGTTATGAATTGATTTGGAGATCATCTTGATGATGGGAAGGCATATTTATAATACTCTTAGCTTTAGCTTCATCTCTTTCCAGTTAGCAATTGGTGGTTGGCTAGTTCTTTGCTATCCGTTATCTATAGCCTCGTACAATTCTTAGTGTGTTCTGAATACATCATCTTTATAAAGTGTACTTTTCAATCTAGCACCAATCAAAATAGACTGCTGTATAACTTAAGGACGTGCTCACAAATTTAGGAACCACAATGCCGACCGTATTAGTGATATCTTCAGTGAAATCGTATGTTTCAACTCTGTTTTGGTTCAGCAAATCTTGTCCTCTCTTGTTAAAGCTCAATGACATCTTTGTTTTGCTGTTTGTTGGAACCTCTGGTATTTGTTGGATAATTTGTTCCACATCTTGTTCAGTTGGTTAAGCCCTTGGCTTTTGGTTGTTTTGATATTCGTTGCCCTCATCATCAGGTGACCATTTCTAATTTGCTCTGTTTTACCCTACATTTTTGTCATATGGAAGTTCCAACTTGTTGAAGACAAGGTGGAGTGCTCTAACCACTCAAGAATTCGTATTATCACACTCTTGATCATTAGATAATCCTCTGTATACAATTTTGCTCTATCTAACCTGATGCAGGGCAGGTAGAAGAAACAACAAATTACGGCTAAACTTCCAAGGACTAGGAAATATGGATTGTTAATTATTGGTAGGCTGATGGAAAATTAGTTTTCAGACCTGGATTTCAGTGTTGGTTGGTGAAACTTAAGGTTTGTGATAGCTGGAAATTTAGGGTTTGATTGCTGGATTTGTAGGCTAGAATTTAGCATTTTATTTGCTGGAATTTTAGGCCAGGTAATCAGATAATGTAGGTAGGAAAGGTAATGCTCCTAGGGTTTAAGAATCACTCTTAAAAGAAAGCATCATGTCTTGTAGTAGAAAACTTAAGTTTATAAAAAAGCAAATTCTGAAAAATCTATAAAAAAACAAATTCTGAATCTTATTATTGAAGGGTTGGGTACACATATATTTATAGAACAGTCCTTAGCATTCTTATTTTAGTAGTAAAAAATTTTCTAATTACAATATCAAAAATTAAATCCTATTTTAATAGGATTTCCTTTATTCTCAATCTCAAATAAGTTTTTCTACACAACTAGGATAATTTTGCACACTTTTTTTTAGGGGTTTGACAGTCTTGAAATTCATTCGCTAAAAATCAAAATTCCCACGAGAAATAATTTTGCAAATTGGTAGCCTATAGTTGGTGCTCAACATGGAGAAGGTGCTAATAAGCAAGATGAAGGGAGTGACATTGATCATCAACATGCAATGAAAGGGCAAATCTTTACTGGAAAATTATATTCTAACTTTGATTTGTCAAGTTTAACAGTTTGTGCTTAAAGAAATTTTGTTTAGAGTGGTGAGACTATTGGCACCTCGCCATCAATTGATGAATTGGAATCTTCTAGTCTACATGCAAAAGGTGCTTTGGTACTTGATGACATGGATAGTTTGACAATTGGAGGTCATCAGAGTGTTGACTTGAAGAAAAGTGGGAGGAAGTGGATTCTTTGGCAAACCCTATGGCTGAAACAATTGAACAAGAAGTTAAAAACAGTTACACAACAAGCTGAAACAAAAAAATCAAAACATTAGAACAGCAGGCTGAACAATAGGAAAACCGGCAAAACAGGTTATGATCCTATTTGTGGTGGTAGATAGGTTTTCAAAGATGAGTCCATGTTTCAAGACTTATGATGCTGTCCACATTGCTAAAGAGGTCGTATGTGTCCATGGATTACCTTCAACCATTGTCTCTAATTGCTATTTGAAATGTAGGAGTTATTTTTGGGAAACTCTATGGCAAACAACACTGAACTTTACTTTTCACTTTCTGTCCATCCTGAAACCAATGGACACATGGAGGTGGTGAGTTGAAGTTTGGGGAACTTGTTAAGATGCTTAGTCGAGGATAATATGAATAAAGGGGACCTAATTCTTCCTATGGAAAAATTTATTTTTAACAATTATATAAATATATAAATCGGTAAAAGTCCTTTTGAGATGTTTTCTAGCAGTCAACTAATGAAGTCTATTCACAAGTAACAAGAGTTAGCGTTGAGGTTGAAGGTCTCGCAAAACATGAGGGATATTTTTGATGAGGTATGACAAAAGTTAACAACTAGCCACTTAACTTATAAAGAACATGCTAATCAACATCATTGATTGGTAGAATTCAATGTAAGGGGATATGGTAGGGATTTATCCGGAGCATTTCCCAAAGTGCTAATATATATAATTTCATTCAAAAGAGTACTATAGGTTATAAGATCCTTAAGAAGATTTAAGTGCTAATGCTTATGTTTTGGAATTACCAAGTGATATGAGAACTAGTTCTATCTTTCATGTTGTAGACTTAACTATGTATCATGGACATGGTGGTATGCAATCTCTTATCGCATTTGTGGGAATTTTCATTTCTCAGCTTAAAGAGGACATAAAGGATGTTATTGATGAACAAATTGCAGCCACAAGGGTTGCTTGATATTGACAGTTTCTTTGCAAGTGGAAAGAAAGATCAACTTCTGAAGCACTTGGATTTTAGAATTTGAATTTCAGAATTTGAATCTAGATGTGTAGGATTAGTATTTGTCACATTTTATGTGGAGGACGACTTTAGACAAGATGGGAAAAATTGATTCATAGGAGTTTAAAGTTTATAAAAGAAATAAAAGAGTGCAAATCACTCAACTACAAGCTTTAATTTGGTGAGATGAAGAGTGGGAGTTGAAGGGACAGCAAGTACAAGTGCTAAAATTTGCTTTATGCTTGATTTTTCTTATTAGATAGGAAGTAATAATAAGTTAGATATATTATTTTAATTGTTTAAGAATTAAACTTATTTAAAAATACAGAATCTTTATTAGAGTAGGATTCAATATTATTTTGGAGATTTTAGTTGAGAATCCCTTTACTAATAGAATAAGGGTTTCAAGAACCTTTTTATATAGAATAGTAAACTGAAGGATTTTATTATTTAATTAGTTAGTCTTATCACTTAATCGATTGATTTATTATTGAAT
>JAOXYD010000002.1:12862858-12892867 GCA_028565735.1 Pinacopodium congolense
GATAAAACTTCCCTGGACAACCTATGGTGGAGGCATTAAGTGTGGTGTGATTTCAGTTTGTAGGAGTTTGGTTAACAGGCAAGTTGACTTTCTGGTAAAATAGTTCAAGGTGGTACTGAAAGTTGTTTTCTTTTTCTTAAATTCTCCTTTTAGAGAGATTGGGCTGATGCCAAGAAACAACTACAACAAGAACGGGACAATGTAAGAACTCTCTCATCAGATCGTGAAGAGACTTTGAAGAATGCAATGAAACAAGTTGAAGGGATGGGGAAGGAGTTGACTGATGCCTTGCGTGCTGTTTCGGCAGCTGAGACTAGGGCCAATATTGCTGAGGTTCATTGATTTTAAAACCTTATCCCTTAAGGGATTCCTCCTTTGTTTTCACTTATTTATATTGTTAGATCGTAAAAGAACTTATTTATATTCTGAACTTGTAAAAAAATTCCCTATTCCTGAGGCTCATTGATGTCAAAACCTTATCCCGTGGTTTTTGAGATTCCTCGTCTGTTTTTTTGCTTATTTATACTCTGAAATATCGAAAACTTCCTTGGTTATCTAACGTAGCATCTGATTGACTGTTTTCTGTTTGGTAATATTATATCAGGCCAAGGTTTCCGATGTGGAAAAGAAATTCAAGAGTTCAGATAATAAGGTACTTATGTCAAGACGGTCCCTATGACTTCATAAAGTCAACATTTGTTTTTGTTGAAGCCACATTCTTCTTGAAATATAGCTCATCTGTTTGACTTGGTTTTCTTGTATTTTATTTGTTATGACATATTTCTAGTGGCCAACTAGTTTCTAAAATTTGTTGTGGTAATTTATCAAAATATTGGAAATATTAAACAGCAAAGTTATCAAAATTTTCTTAGACAGCAAAGTTATAAAATATTAGCAACTTTAATTTAATTTGGGCATATCTTTTCACTTAAATGGTTATATATCTTGAAGATCTGAAGACTGCAAGTGCTTACAAGTCAATTTTTAGTCTTAACAAGAAAGAATTGATGAATTCAAGGGGTGTGAAGAGTAAAAATGGAACTCAAACCAATCTTGGGCTCAATAATAGATGAGGGATGCTGCAACTTCCATCATGAAATTTGGACTGTCTTATTAAGCCAAAATATGCTTTGTTACAATTTTGGTTACTTTACTGCCTTGACTGTTAGAAATTTATGGAGAAGCTAGATGAACTAAAATCTGAGAACATCAAGGCGTTGCAACTATGGGAGGTGGAAGATTTACCCCAAAGAATTCAGGATATTTAATAATACCAACTCAATAATCATGTACACTCGATTATTGTTGTGCTGCTTTAATTATTATTCTAAATGACATCTGTTGTTGCAATTGCAGATTGTTAATGATGATGTTATGCCCTCTTCTGTCTCACCAACGGAGGTCAGTGAAATTTTTTTTGAAAGTGTAGCGTCCAGTAAAATGCTATTTATGATAGTGGATATTACTAGTTAACTGACTTTTTCTTTGAACTGAACCATGGTAGATGACCGTACAATTACTCTTAAATTTAGACTTGCTAGTTGTTAGATTTGTTCAGTGCAAAGTTCTGTGGTGGTCCTTTTTATGCAAAATTAAAAATAGTTTGTCTATTAGTTTATCATCTGCTGGACTAAGCTTGGTTCCCGATTTGGGGTGGCCATGTGCTGCTTGTCATTGGTAGTTAATATAATATGGGTCAGATGGTCATTACTACTTGAGAACTGTTATTGTTATTGAGGGTAGGTGATCTGATCATCTTGGATTAAAAAAAAAGCTTTTCTTAATGTTGGTATTGTCTCTTTAAAATGTTTGGTGCTGAAAGTGTCCAGTTTGAAATTGTAATTGCTTGAGGTAGACCTTGTGAATCCCGCCTACGATGATGCTTTTTCTGTTTTTGATTGTCAGTGTCTTGATCTGATTTTTGGTTTGTTTTGTCCTTCACAAGGTTGCAACGGATTTATTTATGGCTAAGGAGGAAATTGCAAAATTAAAAGAGGAGGCACAAGCTAACAAAGAGCACATGCTGCAGGTGCTTTTCTTTTATTATGAAAAAACTTGTATATCAATACATGGTAACATGACATTATTATGTACTACTCTACAGTATAAAGGTATAGCAGAGGTAAATGAAGCTGCATTAAAGCAGATGGAAATCGCCCATGAGAACTTCAAAGTCGAGGTACTCCCAGTATCTTTGTAGCTTAAGACTTCCCTTTCTTGCGAAATGCATGAAATTGGTTACACAACACAGATATATCTTCTCATGTGGTACTTTCCAAAAAAAATTTTCCAGTCTGAAAAGTTGAAAGAATCATTAGAAGCTGAGCGTCTTTCACTCAAAGAGAGAGTTTCAGAACTTGAAAAAGTATTGAGTTTGAGGAATGAAGAGATTGCCTCCGCAGAAGCACGCAAAGAAGAGGCTCTGGCTTCTACATTTGCAGAAATAACTGGTTTGAAGGAAGAAAGCACGAGAAAGACGTAAGTTCTGCCTTTTTCTCTATGTTTTGATTTTTATATTGCTCAAGGTCTCTCATTTTGGCCATTTTAATGTAGTTCACAAATTGTGACATTGGAAATTCAAATCTCTGTGCTAAAAGATGATTTGGAGAAGGCACATGAGCGTTGGCAGGTTTCTCAAGCCAATTATGAAAGACAGGTGAACATGTTTCCCTTAGTAGTAACATGTTTCCCTTAGTAGTAATATTAAGCATTTTGTGCTTTAAGGATACGCTTACAAGCTTACAATTTAATAACTGTTATTAAGCAGTATAACTGCTGGATATGAGGCTCTAAACTTTTAACTGCATTCAAAGCAGGCTTACTTCTCAAAGATTCTCGTGTTTAGGCTTTGACTGTCCCATGTAGTTCCATTAATTTGAACTGTTTACTTCAAGAGCACAGTCTCCTATCTTAAATTTAGTTTTAACTATTTGGTATTGAAATGCTTACTCCACAAGGATACACTCCTATAAATAAGTATGTTTGCAAATTGTCCTTGAGGAGATGGAAAAATTTGAGTTTCAACTTTTAGAATGGTTGATATTTCTGGAAAAATCTACGAGATCTATTATAAAGCATTTGTTGGAGAATCACTTTTACTATTCACCTATATTCACAGCTTAAATTTGCACCAAGTGGTGATCTTGAACTGATCTGTTGTCTCTGTCAGGTCATTTTACAATCTGAGACCATCCAGGAATTGGCAAAAACTTCACAAGCTTTTGCCTCCTTACAGAAGGAAGCATCTGACATGCGCAAACTGGTAGATGGAGTGAAAAGTGAAAATGTAACTTTGCTTTAAGTTTGATGCACTTTATTAATTTCTTTCCTTGATATTATATAGTGGTTATGTTTTTACTTTTCAGCTTCATTTTCCCCTACCATTTACTTGTTTTCCTTCTTTGACATGTTTAATACTCTTTAGCTGTTATCTTTGGTCTGAGATTTATTAAGTTAACATTGCATGCTTCTTGTGACTTCATTTCATATCTGTAGTTGGCTGTACCAAGAGCACAAAAAGTTTTTAAGGTTTGGTTGAAAACCAATCCAATCATTTGTGAAATGTTCGTGCATGGAAGCCCGTTAGGGTGAATCATTGAGAACCACAGCTCATCTTGTGCTAAAAGTTGAACATGCTACAAGGGTATTGAATTATGAAGTTGAAGACTCTCAGTAAAAACTTTAATGCTGTATCAAGAATCATTGAGCAGAAGGGTGTGAAGCTGTTCGGTGAAGCCTTCTTCCAGGACTTGGATATAGATATATTTATTTACATCTATATTTATGTGCCTGCAAAATTTGTTTTCCTTTAGAGCATATGTTTGTTATTTAGGAGTTGTCAGTGTAGCTTCTGAGTACTTGGAGACATACACAGACTGATCTCTACTTCAATAGCATTGAGTTTGAGATAGAGCTTGTGATCTCTACTTTAATAGCATTGAGTTTGAGATAGAGCTTGTGAACTTGTCATGCTTGTTTTGTCAAGTCAACAATTGCCATTCATTGACAATTGCTGGTGTGATGGACTCTGATTGTCTTAATTGGCAGACATCAACTCCTCATTCCCTCATAGATTTTCATCACTGGAGAGTATTGAAACATTTTAATCAGTAAATTTGGGGAAAGCTATAAAGGTGGATTTAATAACGCAACTTACTCATTTAGCCTGTACTAACTTTTAAACACTGGGAACTCAACATTCTTATTGCAACTGGAAGAGGTTTTCTCATCTGGCGTTTTGATTTCCTTAGTTTCCTTTGATTATGCTGCTTCTTTTTGGTACTCTTAACATGTTGTATTTAACTGATGGATAAAATGTGTTTGTATACTCTTTGAGTGTTCAAAACTTATTCCTGCCTCAATTCAATGAATTCTGCAACCTTTTGCTTATTCTTAACTTTCATAACTTACAGGCTGAACTGAAGAGTAAGTGGGAAGCTGAGAAATCATTACTCGAGTCGTCGAAAAAACAAGCAGAGAAAAATTATGAAGAACTCAATGAGCAGGTTCTTACTTGATATATGTGCTTAATTTTCTTGGTTTTACACTTTCTTTTATGTTCAATGAACTATGTGAGGGCTATGGGCAGCCCCCGTCACGTAAAATTTGTTCTGATTGAATGCTGGATACGTATTCTATCACTGTTGGCAAACTGGTTCCTGTGCTATTTCATCGGTAGCCAACTTCTTTATGTTAATAGGAACTTACTTGACTTGCTACATTTCATTCATTGTTGTGTAGTTTTTTCATGTCCTTTTCTTTTGCAGCCTTAAACAAATCTATTGATTATGTCTACTTATATTTAACAAATACTATGGTCCATGTGGCATAGGCAGAATTGTAATATTTAAATATTTTGTTGATGAGTTCCAAATATTAGCATAAGGAAAATTTTCACATCATAATATTCCCTCAGATTTCTCTCTCTCTCTCTCTCACACACACACACGCATACACGCACACACACACATATATGCTTATCTGTATTTTGCTGAGTTACTTATGCTTACCTGTGTTTCACCAAGTTACTAAATACTGCTTGCATTTATCTCAACTCTTTTAGTGAAAAGTTGTTTTGACTTGTACTGTTTATTCATATGCTCCCTATTTAGCTATTCCCAAGTTCACAATACCTGAATCATGGTAAAGCCAGTGCAAAATTCCATTTTGCGTTATTTATCAGATATGTGAAAATTGCTAGCACTACTAATACTCTATCTTTGACTTCAACATTTCTAGGATGTGGGCATTTTCAGCATGTGAGCTTTACTGCCTGTCTTTATGTGATTGAATTCCTTATCAGCATCTCTCTTTATTAATGCAGAACAAAATATTGCATAGTCGACTTGAGGCTTTGCATATCCATATTGCTGAGAAGGAACGTGATTCTACTGCAATTTCTTCTGTAAACACTTCTGATCAATATGGTGATTCTGGTTTGCAGAATGTAGTTAGCTATCTTCGGAGATCAAAGGAGATTGTAAGTCTTTTTTCTTCAGATGTTTCTTTCTTATAGCCCAACAGCAAGTGGATTCCTACAACTTCTGCCTTGTTTTGGCAGGCAGAAACTGAGATTTCCTTGTTGAAGCAGGAAAAACTACGACTGCAATCACAGGTATGTTTATTGAAATCAGTTTCCCCATTATTTATTTATATTATCATTGTAACTCAATGCCATGTAATCTGTTGCTGTGTACATGACCTATTATGGTATTAGAGTACCTTATGTTTCTTTGATGTTCTACACTTGTACTTGCCATTTTACATTTTGATTTATCCTAAAATATACAAACCTGTAAAATATACAACCTGTGTTGGGTTGTGTTACACATTCTGGCATAATTTGCATTTGGTAATTGTATGCTTAGTCAAAACTGTAAGACCTATTTTTATGAGGTATATCTGTAGAGGTCTTTCATCATTCTTTTGGCTATATATGTTTGTGACTTTGCATATCATGGAAAGAGTTGGGGCATCAAGGGTTTTTGTTTCCAAATGTATAGTTGTTTTTGTTCTTTTCCTTTTCATCCTATTTTGAATGATTAAGACCTGCAACCATTTTACGGATTATGTGATGTGATATTGGGAGTAGAAATTTGTGGTGTGATATAAAGAGTAGAAAATCGTGACCTTAACCCTACATTCCCTGGTCCTTTCGAACCAGTTACTTCATTATCCTGGTGGAAGGGTTGAAGGAGGAATTAAACAATGTGCTATTGAATCCGCTGTTGGATGCGTTCCTTCCTTCCCTTACCATTAGGTAGATGTTTTGGCATAAGAGCTGGTGCTAGCAGATCATATAGTTCAACCTCCCAAGTAGTAATCATTTTCATATTTGCAACTGGACTTGCGATTATTTACATGATGCTGCACTTTCATTGATGGACATTGCAGCCATTGTTACTATTATTTATGTGAGTGTTAATATTTCTTCCCATTTATGTGTAGCTTGAGAGTGCTCTTAAAGCAGCAGAAACTGCCCAAGCTACACTGCGTACTGAGAAAGCGAATTCAAGGGCACTATTATTCTCAGAAGAAGAAATCAAGTCCCTTCAACTTCAGGTATTTGTTTCTCTGACTCAGTTATTGGAGGGAGGAAAAAGTAACTACACTGCTTACTTCTTTTATTATTTGATTTTTCTTTTCAAGTTCTGAAACTTGAATTTTTATTTATGTTCTTTCATCATAGACTCCTTAATTATGAAATCACTTTGCAATCTTCTTTACAAGATCATATTAAATTCTTTTGCAGGTTAGGGAGATGAACTTACTCCGTGAAAGTAACGTGCAATTGAGAGAGGAAAATAAACATAATTTTGAGGAATGCGAGGTACTTTTTGTAGCATATATGGGATGTAATGTTGAGACATCATCTCCATATAATCTTTTTCCTGTGCTATTGATGTTTTGGTACCCATCAATTTGAAGTTGTTGCCTTTTGTTGTAGAAATTACGTGAAGTAACACAAAAGGCTAGGGCCCATTCTGACAGTCTAGAATCTCTATTGCGGGAAAGACAAATTGAAATAGAGGCTTGTAGAAAAGATATTGAATTGGAAAGGGTGGAGAAAGATCATCTTGAAAAAAGAATCTGTGAGGTATGTTATTGTCAAAATGCCTTTTCTTTGAGAATTTCTCTTCTTTTAAGCTTGCAAAGTATGGTGTTTTGCAGTTGCTTGAGAGAAGTAGAAACATAGATGTACAAGACTACGATCGGATGAAGAATGATCTTCAACTGCTGCAGGTATTTTGGTTTGGAAAAGATTTGGTTCTTTCACCAGATTTTTACCGCTTATTATTAAAAGAATTTGAATGAATATAATATCGTTGATTTTCTTGCGATCTGGGGTGCTTCCTGGATTTATCTGTCGAATCAATTGTTCGATGCACTGTTTGGTCATCCTTGTTTTGGGGCTTCTGATTTGTCACTAGATCACGTACATGGGTGCATTTTCACTTGATTTTACTCTGGAAAACTCAGTTTTAAGTACACTTTTTTTTTCACGTGCTTTGGATATTGAAATCTGACACCTGGCATCATTTATTATTACTTCTGCATTTTTTCTCTGCAGGAGAAACTGAAAGACAAGGAAGGTGAGGTAGAAGAAGTTAAAAAAGTCATGTCCAAACAGCAGGAGACTATATCCAGGTTGGAACAGGACTTTGCAAAGAGTGAAACAGAACTAAATCTGAGGGAGAGAAGGATAAATGAACTTCTGCAAGCTGAGGTTAATAGCATAGACATTTTTGCAATACACTATTATTGTTTCTTAGTTTCGGTATTCTGTGCTTACTGCATGGATTTGGTAATACTGTGTCTTTATGTGCAGACTGCTTTGAGATCTGATTTTGAGAGGCAGAAGAAGATGGCAGCTCAGTGGAAGGTTGAGAAATAATCTTGCTTCTAAATTAAAAATCTGTTGTAATACTGCTCATATATAACCATGACGAGTTTTACTTCAGTGGATTGTTCATTAGCCGTTTACTTTATATTCTGCAGAAAAAATCTGATATTTTGTCCAAGGAGAAGGAAGAATTCAGCAAAGAGAAACAAGTTCTTTCTAAGCATATTGAGGACTTAAAACAAGGTGCTTCTTTTGTTTAGAAAAATAATAGTTTAATTAATAGGCTATTATGTGCCTGGTATACTTAGCCATTCTACTTAACAGGTAAAAGGCCTGTTGGAAATGTTAGTGGTGAGCAAATCATGAAGGAGAAAGAGGAGAAAGATCATAGGATACAGGTGTGTTGAAAAATTAAATGAAAGTTATCTAACATATTTTTTTATTTCCTTAACTAATTTTTCATATATTTTATTTTGTAACGTGGCAAATTTAGATCCTGGAGAAAACAGTGGAGAGACAGAGAGAGGAGCTAAAGAAGGAAAAGGAGGATCATCGGACAGAGAAAGCAAAGCGCCAGAATACAGAGAAAGCAATTATGGATTCCTATAAAAATGTTGATCAGGTTCTTTATACATTCTTCTTTGAACTTATACATTGTTTACTATATCAATAAACCATTATCCTTGATTGAAGGCAGGTAGGAATAAAAAAGAAATGCTCCACAAAATTGAGGAAGAGGAAAGAAAATTAGAATTTATATTTCAAGGGGCCAACAGTTTGATTTGTTTAAAAATTTTGCTGACCTACTGTTATTGCACTAAATTCCATGGTTATCAATGATTCAGCAATAACAAAGCTTGCCTGTATTTTTCTCTAATTTGAGGGATTAATATTTTGATTTCATCAATGTCATTAATGCCCTATTACTATCTATTATAGGCAAAATCACAGTTTGTAGATAAACTTGAGAAACATAAGCAGTCAGTGAAGCAGATATCAGATGAAATAGAAAAGCTTAAGCATGCAGAGGGCAACCTTCCAGAGGTGAGGTCCCCCTACCTTGTTATACATTTGATTTTCAACTCATTTCTCTTCATTTGAATTTCCGTGTTTCTAAAGAATGTCTCTTAGCTGTTACATTATTCATAAAAATGGTCTATTGAATTTAAGAAATTAATTGGAAAAAGGATGCTCATAGAGAAAAATAAGTAGGGTGAAGAGAGGAGCATAAAGATATATTTTACAACTATCTTGTTACATTAGATGAAGAAACTCAACCATTTATAAAAGAAATTGTGAAAAGCATGATTGAAGTGTTTTTCATGCATAATACAAAATTGGGGGAACAAAAATAGTTTTGTCGGTAGAGGAATCACATTTTGAACAAAATTCTATGTTTTTTTCTTTTTCAGAATTTAATCTTGGGTGAACCACTGCACTTTCTACGACAAAGTTGCCTTTCTAATTTTTTTTGCTTTTTCTTTCTGGATCAACTTCTTGGGTTTTCCTGTTTATGTTACTTTACCTTTGATGTTTTTCTTGTACAGTTTTATCTGTGTTGCCTCAAATACTATCTTTGGACATTTATAGTATTGATTTGTTTCAGGGTACATCTGTGCTTAAAATTCTTTCTGGGACCATACTGGATGATCTGTTTGCTACGTATGCTTCTGCTGTTGAAAGTTTTGAAAGGGTTGCGCATTCCGTTTCCGTTGAGCTTGGTCCTAGTGCTTCTACAGAAACTACTTCCATATCAGATACTTCTACAGCTGTAGCTTCTGGTAATTCTCATTGATTGCAATTACCAGAAGTAGTTAATGATGTGCTCCTTATTAAGTTAAACGTTATGTAACTTGATGAACAATTGTCCCTATCTGCAATCATTATCTGCAGGTCAGGCAGTGTCCTCTCTGAGTGCTGTCACCACCTCTGCTGTTCCCACAATTCACTTGGCTGCTAAAGCAGCAGAAGAAAAACGAATTTCACAACCCAAAACCAGTGTTGAAGCCCGAAAAATGGGCAGGAGATTAGTAAGGCCCCGGCTCATTAAACCTGAAGAGCCTCAAGGAGATGTAGCAGATATGTCAGAAGCTGATGGATCCAACACAGGAGAGAAACTAGCTACATCTCAAGATTCTGACAGTCTGCGTAAATCCGCTTTATTATCTCAGCCACTGGCTCGCAAACGCCAAGCTTCATCTTCATCTGCATCTGATTTGACTGACCAATTACGTCAAGAAGAGATAGGGTCTCATGCATTGGCGCCTGTGGTAAAAAGACCCAAAGGTTCTGATCAGCAACCAGAGGATGCAGAAGGTCAATCTGCTTCTGCAATAGATGCTTCGGTACGTGTGCAAGCAGTAGAGGAACCTTCTGATGCTGCTGCTGATTTACCTGGAAGCTTAAACGAGGAATGCGTTGAGAAGCAAGAGACTGAGACTGCTGGAGAAAAATCTGAACTGCCAAAAGAATCAGAAAAGCTAGAGGCTGCTACCAATCAGAACCAGAATGAGAAAACCGACACTATTGAAGAAGTTCTTGATAGGCCAAGTGGAACTGCAACAGAGTTTGAAGAAGGTGCAAGAGCAGATGTGCAAGATAACCAGCAATCCACAATGGAACCGGATAGTGACAGGGAAGAGGGAGAGCTAGCTCATGATGTTGCAGAAGGGGAGGAAGTTCCTGATGCCTTGACTGCCACTGGAACCCCAGAGAGGGGAGATGGTACGCCTGACATTGGCATTTCGACTCCAGTGGCTTCACCAGCAAGGATTGATGATGAAGCTATGCTTGGTGCAGGAATGGAGTTGGGTGAGATAAACTCTCCTGAGCTAACCACTGATGAGAAGAATGATGAAGGTGAGGAGAATGGTGATGGTTCTGATAAGTCAAATGTTGAAGGTTCTGAGGATAAGTGGAATGACCAGATTGTTGCAATGGAGACTGATCAAACTCAAGAAACTAGTAGCTCAGTTCCTTCAGAAGTTGAGGCTTCAAAACATGTAGTTAGTTCCAACCTGACCGAGGGAGAAGAGGTTAAACAGCAGGAGGAGGTGTCAGCATCGACAGGTGCTAGCACATCTAGAGTGGTGAATCTGGTAGAGAGAGCAAGGGAGAGGGCAATGCTAAGACAGTCTGGAGCTGGAGTTCTTTCATCTCCGGGTACAACTGGTAGAGGCCGTGGAAGAGGGGTGCGTGGTCGTGGCTCACGCATTGTTCGAGGAGGGGGTGGACGTGGACAAGCTCCTGGTCAACAAGGTTGATCTCTTTGCTTCTGCCTTTTATCTATAAAATGTATACATGATTATCGTCGGGGTAATGCTGGCTTTTTTTGACTCGGTTCATTACAGCATTACCCTTTTGAATGTCTTGAAACGTACATTCAAGTCATCGTAGTTGGAATTACCTTTTTGAATGTCTTGAAACGCACATTCAAGTCATTGTAATTGGAACTGAGTTTTTGCTTGATGGTGATGATCCTGATGGATTGCCGTTACACAATTTTTTTAAAAACTCGTATATATAATCATTTGTCTTTGTAGATGCAGATGTCTTTATGATTCTATATTGACTAGTTTTCTGTAAACATTTTGTTGTTACTTATTCTCTAGGTGATTGATTTTGTTTATGTCAATATTATGTAATGACAATATTGATTATGGTGAACAATATTATACTGCTATGATAATAAAAATTCTTAGAAGTATACAAAGGAAAAATGAGGACATTTTAGGTTTAATTAATAATAATATGAAATTTTAAACTTAATTTGACTGCAGCAAAAGATCGAAGTATATTTAAAATATTTTTTACAAGTAAAAAAATTGTTCAGGCTGAATTTTAAGTTTCTATGAAAAAAAAAAGAAAAAGAAAAAAGAAAAGCTCATTTAAATCTTAAAGTTTTTTTTTAAAATTTAAGTCAGTACTTAATATTTTATAGTGATATTGTTAAAATTTAACATTTTAAAAACATTAAAAATAAATCATAATGTTTTTAAATTATTTAAAATTAAGTATATAATTATTGCTAAGTCAGTTGTTAAATGTCATGTAGAATTGTTCCCATGGCATAAAGTTTTTTTTTTGTAAAATATTTTTGTAGGTCTTATGTCTCCGCCAAGTTGGTAACATAGGACATAGTAAAAAATAACACAACACAATAATTCTTGGTAAAAATAACACACCTTCCCTCCTCTAGCTAATAGTTTTGCTCCATCATCAACAGTTCTTTGCCTGCTCCATCTTCCCTCCTTTGCCAGCAACTCACTTCTCATTAACAGGTTGCGTTTTCTCTTTCTTATCTCCTCCATCGATGTTTCACCATGTTGTTTTTGGATAAATTTTTTCCTCTTCAATTATGTTTACTTCTCATCAACGAGCTTCTCATCAACAGGTTATTTTTCGTGGTATTTTTTGTCCATTCTTTCATGTTTTTAAATTTTGTCTCACGTCTTTTGAATTTTGTGTAAACTATTAGTGACTTAAATTCTTGTTTGGTCTCTTGCCTTTGAATTTTGTTTGAACTTATTGGTGCCTTAATTTCTATTTTGATACATATCTATTGAAACAAAGGTTCAATGGCCATAGATTTTAGAGGCGAGATTGATATGTAATATACTTGCCTACTGAATTTGAAAACTTTGTGATGTGCTTTGATGTCTTTGTGAAAATCAATGTATGATATTCAATTACTTTATGTACTTTTCTTGCTTCTCTTCCATTGTTTCCTTGGTATAAACAAATATGTTAACATGGAACAGTCAACATATATGTTTTGTGTATTAGCCAAAAGGGTTTTTAGAAAATACGTGCCTTCCTTCTCACTTCCCAGTTCTGTAGATTGGAAAACTTGTGGCTATCTCCTTTCGCCAATCCTTGATGGATGAGGACCTAATAATAAGGTGTACCAATAGACAATTATTCATATTATAATATTTTACATTATAATAAATCAATGTAATATATTGTTTTTAAAGTAGTTATATTGAAGCCATTTGCATTGAAACCATCTAATATGCAAAAATGGTATTTTTGAGAAAGATTTAGACATGCTTACCTTGTCCTTGCAAATGGAGTCACCTCTGAAGTTCTAATTCATGCAACCCAGTCTCAATTATAATTTCAAAACATTTTCATAAATTGTAATCAATTCCAATAGTTGTATATTCTAATAGTTGTAATAGATTCTTTCCAATAGTTGTATTGAAACCATCCAATCTGCAGATGACTGTCCTTACTAATACATGCAAGTTTGTTCACCTAATGTTAACGTTGCCCCACTCCAACATAGTGTTAATGTCTCCCTTTGAACTTCTAATTCCTGTAACCAAGACTTAGTTATATAGTTTTAGACCATTGTCACAAATTGCTTTGATAGCATATTGGTTTATAAAGTATGTTAACCTATAATATAGTTTCAAACCATTGTCATAAATTGCATAGACAGTAGAGTAAATACATGCAGGTTTGTCGCTTAGTGTTAACTTGATGTTCAATGATTAATACATGCGGGTTTTCTATGGCTAAGTGTGAAAGTATTAGGTTATTTCGTGGTGGAAAATTCAGGTCAGAACCTGAATTTTCTTACGTGAAAGGAGAATCAACAATATTTGATAAGATCGACCTTGATTATGTGAGTTGCAGACAACTATATGAGATGGTGAAGGACTTAGGCTATTCCTAAGTTAATAAGGCTTATTATGGTGTCCTTAATGAAGAATTTAGTAAGTCATTGAGGCTTCTTGATTCAAATGACAACTATATTAATTTGATGAACTTCATGGAAGATCATGGATGTATTGATGTGTATGTTACATCTTAGACACATTAGTTTCAAATCCTTTATAACATTGTGAATTAATAAGTAAGGGCAATTCAAGTGAAAAAGATCATTGTGAAGACGAAGATGGTGAGCAGGATCATTGTGAAATAGTAAGTAGAGTGGGTTCAAGTGAAGATAAAGTCTTCGAAGATAAAAATGCTAATGATGTTTAATGTTGTCTAACTAAATTTCTAGTACACATTTTACATGATTATTGGCAAGTTGAAATTAATTCCACGGATTGTGGGAGCCTTAGAGAGAGCAATGAGTATCCTAGTGAAGAGAATTCTGGTGAACCTTGTGAAGATCTAGTAGTAGTAATAGGCATCAAATTGCTGATGTAGCAATACAATGGTCGTTGGGAATGAAATTTGCAACTGCAAGAGTTAAAAGATGCAGTTGTTGAATATGCAATTAAAACATGATACAATGTGAGGTTGAGGAAGAGTGAAAGCAAACATAACAAAGTTAGATGTATTGAGGGATGCCTATGGGAGTTGTATGCCAGATATGATAAAAATGAAATATGTCTCAAAATAAAAACATAAAACCTTGATCACATTTATTACATAACTAACAAACCTAAAATGGTTTCTTCTAAGTTCTTGATGAAATATTTTAGGGATAGAATTCTTGAGAAGCCTAGTATATCTAAGGCTAAAATGGTTGAAGAATGTAAAGATAAATTGAATATATTTGTTAACTCCAGCGTAGGTAGAGCAGCAAAAAGAAGACTTAGAAAAAAGAGAGCTAGTGAATATGTGAATGAATATGATAAATTACACAGTTATATACATGAATTAAAACTTAGTAATCCTGATTTTACAGTAGAGATGTAGTCATCAAGAAACCAAGAGAGGTCCTTGTTACAGTAAGAAGACCATCGTTGATTTTAGAAGCTATATATTTGTTACAGTTCAAACGGTTGTACATTTGTTTAAAGTCATGAAAAAAGGATGGACGCATTTGAGACCAATATTTGGTCTTAATGGTTGCTTTTTGAACATAGAGTTTTAAGGCCAATTGCTAATTATTGTTGGAAGGGATAGTGATGGGGGAATGTATCCTTTAACATGGGCAGTTATTGAGGTAGAAAATACTAATCCATGGAGATGGTTCGTGAACTTGCTAGCTTCAGATTTAGACCTGGAGGATGGTAATGGTGTTACTGTAATTTCTGACAAGAAAAAGGTAACAAATAACACTTTATTAAAACTTTAATAATAACAAATGACATATTTGATTTTTAATAATTTTAAGGATTAACAAGACCTGTTCAAGAGATTATACCAAATGCTATACATGAATATGTGTAGGACAAATCAATCATAATTAGCATTGAAATTACAAAGGGATAGACATGAGAAGACAATTTTGGAATTGTGCATAAGCTATATTTGTAGAAGATTTTAATGTGTAATTGAAGAGACTTTGATAAAATCAAACTTGGATGTGTGACAGCTTTATTTGAATATTTGAAAGAGACATAGGCTTGTTGTTATAAATCATTTGAATCAAAGTGTCCAGTTGTTGATTATAATATGAGCGGAACTTTCAATAATTGGATATTGCTAGCTAGGGATAGGCCAATCATTAGCATACGTGAAATAATAAGAATCATGGTCATGAAAAGAAATGTGGATAGGAACTTGGTTGTACATGGGTGGAAGACAAATATTGCCTCATCAATTATCAAAAAAATAAAGAAGAACAAAAAAGAAGCTATGCAGTGGAGAATAATATGGAATGGAGATGGAACGTATGAAGTTTCAAAGGATGGAATACATACTATCAAGTTTGGTAGAGATTGTACATGTAGTTATAGCTTAGGATTTGTATGGATATCTATGTAAACATACCATAAGTGCTATCACCCATTTGAAGCAAAGGGTTGAAAAATTTGTAGGTTATTGCTATAAGAAGTATCAATTTCAAAGTGTGTATCAATATATGTTACAACTTATGAGGGGTACTATTTTTTGGCCAGTATTTAACATTGAACAAATTCATTACCAGCTAAAAAGGTAATGCCAAGAAGACCTAAAAAAACATGAAAGAAAGCTAAGAATGGGCCGAAAAAGATCAATATCCCAAACAAGTTGTTTGAAAGAGGACAAGTGCAGAAATGTGGCAATAATGGTTATAATGTGAGAAAATGTATGAAAGTGCGCTCGACAGCAATATCTACAGATGTATGTATATATTCATACATTAGAATAGTTTAACTTCATTATCAATCTATCTATTATACCAACTTTTTTTGTATTGGAAACTAATATATTGTTGCATATGTATTGTAGATGCATAATACTGAGTGTCCTATAGCTTCTCTATTAGCCCCAGAGGCATGTCCATAGGTATATACATCATTTCTTAATCATATAATGTCTTTTTATAAACTTGTTTCATTTAATCTATATATTTTTTGCTTTTCTGTTTAATATAGGTTATTAGAGATAATACTGTTGAAAATATTATTGTACCATAATATTGTTGAAAATATTTTTATGCTTAGCTAATAAAGCAATATTATAAGTTCGTAACATTACCATATAATTTGTGGATATTGTATTTAGGATAACTTAGTTTATTCTCGATGTAGGTTTATAGCTCCATAAATGCAAGCAAACAGAAGTTTAGAAAAGTTGATCCACGTACATTCAAATTGGCATTTGAAGCAAAATGGCTTAGATTTAAAGGGCATCCAAGCATTATTTTTCAACAATTTCAAGTCAAAGAAAAAAAGAGAAGAGCATCTTTGACAAAGGGCAATCAAACATCTCAATCTAGTGGTTATAGAGAAAGTAGTGCAATACATTTTAGCGATACATTTCTAAACTAATAACATTTTTAAGTATATGAAATTATGAAAAGCAAGTTGATGATGCTACTAGGTGGTGTTTAATTACAACTTAGGCAGGCATTTTGAAGTATTACATTTCTACTCTAGCAGGCATTTGATTTTTGTTGCTACTAGGTTTGAGATTTCATATGCCAACAAAGCACAATACATATGCTCAAGTAGTTCATATACTAAAATTTGCTATTTAACCTAAAGGATGTCTCATTTTGATGCTTATTATATGCCATGTTTTCTATTCAAAGATGGAAAAAGACTAAGGCAACAAAAGATGAACAATCAATCTCAACAATTATCAAATTTTATAAACTAATACACAAACAGTTTCTATGAGTAAGTCATTCCAAATCTCAATACATTTATTATCACAGGATTTAATGCTTATGTGTGACATAGCTAAAAGCTATAGCCATCAATAACATAATAAATCCTGTTACAGTACATGCCAACATGATTGTCATCCTTTTTTTTTTCAACACATTGTTGTTGGCCTTCAGCAACTTTATTTCATCTTCGAGCTTACTGGTTTTCTGTAAGTTGACGTTTGAATTTATTGCACTTGTCCTTGTTTCATCCTCCCTCTTTAATCTAGCAATTAACTTTTTAATTACTTCAACAGCCTTCGAAGTAAATTCATTATCATACCACCTGAAAAAGTCACATTTCCTAACCTGTATATATACCAAGTAACACATTATACAATGGACACAACATTCTTCGACTAAAAATTAAACTTAAAGTTATTTACTGGATGATTAGAACACCTAAAAAACCTCCTCCTTGGATTATTATTGGACCACAAAGTCTTTAATAGGGCTTTTAATTCGCAATAGCAAACAACGTAATGAGATTTCAAATTTAATGGTATATAAGTTGATTACGATTATTCTATATATAAATTCTTCCTGGATATGACGAGAATTAGCTAATAAGTATCAACTTTAAGCAAACTTGTGGACAAGCATATAGGCAAACTGCAGGTACAACTATTTATTCCCCTAGCTATATGATTCATCATTTATAATGAAAGCATAAATATTTGCTGTCCACTATTGCAAGCTCCAAGAATAAATAGCTATACCTGCAGAAAACAATAATGATAATAAGCCAATATGTAATAACCTAGACTTTGACCATTGACCCAAGAATTTGACACATTAGTTAGGGAGCCATTAAAAAGGACAAACATTTTATTTAGTATAAGTTATCGTTTGGAACACATCAATTTCATTTTCTCTTTTATTATTCACCTTTCTCTTTCTAACTCTGACGATTATATTTTCGTCGTCCAACCACCCTTTTCAACGATTTAAGAGTCTATAAAATACTAGTGAGATACGTGATTAAACCCCTATCCTTATTTTGTTGAGAGCAACCTAGATTTGAAATAATCGCAACTTAAAATTTTAGATATGTCTAGTAAGTCATCGATTTTCTATATTTTTATATTTTTTGTCACTTTAAAAACTAAGTCAACACCACCAACTTCACCGTTGTCTCTAGTAGCCTCAAAGTGTATGAAGAGAGGGAAATCGGAGAGTGATATCAATGGACTTTTGTTAAGGTTTAGAGTTTCAATCTTTAATAAGTGGGAGCTTTGATGTGTGACAAGCGTCATTAGATTTCTGAGGATGATATCTTCCTTTTTAGTTGGGAGGTGAACAACACCGCTGTCCTGACATCTCGATCAGTTTAGATGATATTCTAATGCTTCCTTTATTTTCTTTCTATAGATTAAATAGAAGTAAGACCTTCCACTTCGAGATACCAGACTCAGTACGGAGGAACACAGTCTACATGTGAGTTAATATTTATGGTCATGAAGTATACATTTCATTCTCATAAGCATCATCAAACTCATTATCATCATCATTTGCACATAGTTTATTTATTTATTAGATCGACATCTATACATATATTTTATTATCCTTTGTTATGGTTGATGTGATGTGTGTTGATGTGGAGGATGGTTATGGGATGAGCTACCTTGTGAGTGTCATTAGGCTGTGCACACAGAGAGTCAGTTAGTCAGATATGGGACTGTCAGTTGTTTGGTTATTGATTGGTTAATTGGTTAGTGATTGAGATATGATATAGTTGGGGTGGTTCGGTTGAGTTTCTGTCGGACGCCAACCGGTATTTGATAGTATGGCGTAGTTGTGGATGGTTCGGTTAAGTTACTCTTAGACGAGCAGATCACTACCTTTGGACTAAGTGATCTGTGTGGAATAATAAAGCTCCTATGGTTAGAGTATATGAGTAGGGGGCATGTCATCGAGTCTTGTCTCAGTCCTCCACTACTATTACTTGTGATTTGTGATGCTTATGTGACTTTATGTGCTTAGGCGATATGTATGCAGATTTGCACGTTCATGCAAACTCATTATATTGATGCGTTTTTGTATGACATATATGATATATACATATATATATATATATCTTGGCCATCTTTAGGTGCATAGCATAATCATGGTATTAATTCACTTAGTGAGGTCTAACTCTCCTCAACTATTTCTTTTTTAGGATCCTTCAGTTCAGATCTCTCTAGTGTCAGGATACTTCACCAATCTTCTTCTTTTTCGGTGAGTTGATGTATTTTTTGGACTTTTGTGACTTGAATCTAGAGTTTCAGTAGTATTGTAATTGTTGGACTCTCTTGTAATGTAATTCAATGCTTGGTACTTTAATAGTTTAGGTTTGTAGTATGATTATGAATTGGTTTGAACTAGTTTGAATCTAAGTTGTTTGTTTTGACAATTTTATATCTCTTGGCCTTCTGGATTTGTGGTATTTTAGGCTTGCTATTGGGCCAGTAGGCCTTGGGTCTACTATTCTTTTAGCGCCTATCACAGTCCAAGATTGGGGTCATGAAAAAGTTGGTATTAGAGCTTTAGTTTAAGTTTATGTTACGAGGTTGAGCATATTAGAGTCAAGTTTTCTTTGAACTACTGCAACATTAGGATTGTCCTTGACTTGGTCTCTTTACCTTAGGCTTTTGCTCATCTCTGAATTGTGTTCTTATTCTTTATTAGCATACGAGGAGTAGTAGAACGTCAGCAAAATCTAGTGAGGCCGAAGAAGCCGCTGATAGGGAATTAATTCATGATGAAATTGTAGCCCCACCTAGGTAGACAAGGCATTGAGATAAGCTGAGAAAGACTGTGCGACAACCAGATGCTCACGCTCAGGATGAACCAGTAACACAGGGTGTGGATGTTATTACTCTGGCAGCTAGTCTAGCAAGTTTACAAAATACCACAGCTGCCTTGAATCAAACCATTCATTTGATGCAAAAGATGGCTTTAAATTGAGGTCAGGGCATGAAAGATGCAGAGGCTGCCGTACACTATACCAGGATTGGAAGGATTACTTTTAATGGTACAGGAGATGCCATAGACTTCCTCCATGGTATAGAATCTCGAACTAGAATGATATATACATACTTGCAGAGGCTTCACATTGTTGAGTTATCAATTTAGGCGGCTACAATGGTTTCTGTAGGTTATTCAGCCAATTATAGGTGCATTATCTTGGGAAGAGTTTAAACAAAGGTTCATAAGATGGTTCTGTCTGCCACCTCTAAAAGATGCTTACAGGTGGTAGCTATTGCACCTTAGAAGAGGTGATATGTCTGTTGATGAATACACTACTGAGTTTTATCAATTGCTGAGGTACGTTGAAGATATAATTGACCAGAGATGGATAGTGAGACTCTATATCACTGGTTTAGGACTTGCTTATGTAGGGCTTAACTCAGAGGGTTAGAATGGAAGCTGCCATAGATGAAGCTAGGGAGATAGAGAGGAGACATATCATGCAGGGAACCATTCCTAATCCTTATCAAATTGGTGGTACTATAGTAGGAGGAGTTGGTTCTCAACCTCCGATGTTTCAGCTGGGCATGAGTGGAGACCAATACGGGTAGTTGCAGCAAGGTTGCGATCAACGGGAACATAAGAGTGGTAGACATAGTCATAGGGATCCAAGAAGAGCTTTCAGATTTGGACCTAGAGCAGCTAATAATAGTAGTGGACAGAGTTCTGGCTATAGTAGTTCTAGTTCTAGGCATACCATGTGTCAGAATTGTGGAAGAGCTCATCAAGGACCTTGCTATCTTCTTCTAGGCGTTTGCTTCCAATGTGGTCAAATGGGACATTTTGCCAAAGAATGTCCTCATTATGAGTTTTGAAATTAAGGTTCTCAAAGTTCTTTTGCTATTGTGGCGCAGCCAATACGTCAGATACAACTTCAACTTCACTTAGAGAGTTTCAGAGTTCAAGTCAGCATAGTAATGGTTCAAGAGGTATATTTGGAGGTAGATTCCAGCCTAGGGGTAGATCTAGTGCTAGAGGTTCTGGGTCAGCATCAACCTCGCAACAATCAGGAGGAGGGCAAGCTCAAGTGTTTACTCTCACCCCACAAGATGCTCAAACCTCAATTATAGTAGTAGTAGGTATTGTATCAATATGTTCCATTGATGCTAAAGTATTATTTGATTCAGGTGCTACCCATTCATTTATATCTCCTATTTTTGCGTCTAAGATTGGTTGGCAAGCCATTAGATTAGTAAATCCTTTGTCAGTAGCCACTCTTGTAAGTGAATTTGTGATACTGATCTTATGTTTTCCTCTTATCTGGTGTTAATTGAGGGTCGAACATTAGTAGCTGATTTGGTGTTGTTAGATGTAATGAATTTTGATATGATTTTGGGTATGGATTAGTTGGCACAATATTTTGCCACCTTAGATTGTCGAGAGAAGATAGTGATTTTCAAGATTCCGAATAATGTAAAATCCTAGTTTAAAGGTGATAAAAGGGAAGTACCTAAAAATCTCATATATGCTATAACCGTTAGGAAGATGCTTAGACGAGGTTGTCAGGGATACTAGGATTTAGTGAGGGATAATCAAAGAGAAAAAGGTTCAATTAATGATATACTCTGTGATAACATACATGTAGTGACAAGAATTTAACTGAAATGCTTTGTATGCATCATGTTTCACAAGTCCTAACATAACATATCCTTGGTGTCAATGCTTACAAGTCTAGATAATGGAAGGAATTATTGGATCTAAAAAATTAGGCAATGAAAGTAACACCTCTCCCTTTAAAGCAAGTACTTGCTAACATTGGCTAAAATAGCTTGTAAGACTTGAAAAAGATAAAACTTGACCTTATACATTTTTCCCAACTACTATTCAATAGGCAATTTTACAAACCAAAATTAGCTTCAAGAATCGCAGAACATTGCTAGGAACATTAATTAAACCCCATCCTCCAAACTCTATTGTTTCCTTCCATAATAACTCCAAAAAAGAATAAAATAATGGAAGAGCTATAAATTAAAAGTATACAGAATAAGCCATCAAATAAGAGAACAGAAGAATAAACAAGACTTGCGGTTTGAACAGAACATATTTTATACTTATTCATTGTTGTATTTCCAAAAAAAAAAAAAAATTAACTGTTAAGGTTAACAATTTACTAAAAAATTATGGGCTATAGACGGTGAGGGAGCGAGACAACAATAGGCCGCTAGTAGAGTGGAGAAGAAGGACGCCAACTGATTAGGTAAAGTAGATGATGCACGAGAGGAGAAGAATTAACTCTAGATCACTGGTAATAGGGTCAGGGAGAAGAAGACTATTGTCAATCCCTACCCCCGAATCTTAAATGACATCGCTTGTCAAGTAGCATGGGATCACAAAAATATTTTACAAAAAAACTTTTATGCCATGTGAATAATCCTACGTGGCATTAAACAGCTGATTTAACGACAGTTATATGCTTACTGTTGATTTTAAATACTTTAAAAATGTTAAAGTTTATTTTGAAAATTTTAAAAAATGATAAGGTTTAACCACAACACTAATAAAATATTAGGAATTGACCCAAAATTTTTAAAAAACCTTAGGGTTTAAATTGAATTTTTGCCCAAAGAAAAGTTGCACGGATGAGTCGAAAGTTTTGTTACCTCCACCTGAACTTATTTTTTAAGTTAAATTTCTATAATTTAATTTTGATGCATAAATAAACATATACTAATATCTTGTAATATTTATTTACTAATAAGTTAATTTGGATATATTAAAATATTAAAAATCTTGTAATTTATAATATTATTAAATTAAATTAAATTTCATCTATAATTTTTCATTATATGTTAAAATTTTAATTATAAAAATATAAAAAATATTGGTAATAATAGGATGATTTTAGTTAATTACATATATCATTATTAAAGATAATCTTCTACTTCATACTATTAGTCAAAGGAGCAACCATGAATAAACACACTTAACAATCTTTCCAAAACAAAGAGTGATCTTGGTAGGAATTTTTTTCCTAGAATCTTGTGAAAAGAATAATCTATTTTGGTAAGCAACGTGGTTGAATTTTAATGGATAGAATAAGCAAATGTAAATTAATAAAATTTTTTTATGACAACAATATTGCCTTTACAAAACAAAATATAAGGTATTAGAATGATTTTTATTGGTATGGTTTATCTAAAATTATGGCATTATTAGTAAAAATATTTCATTTTATTTATATAAAGTGATGACTTAGTTTGTATAAGATTCTATAATGATTTATGGAGATGGGTGATATGATTTATAAAACATGCTAGCATAAAGTAATTATAAAGTATGAATTGAACTTATGTAAATTTGTCGATGAATCGTTGTATTGTGATTTTAAAATATGTATCCAAAAGTGGTAGGTATTGTACATTACGCTGGTACACTTTATCTATGATTGGTATATGATTTGTATAAAAATTCTTGTATGTTATATACAAAGACATAATATGTTAGACAAAGAAGGCAGAATACTTGATATTAAGTATATTTTTTTAATTATAACTCAATTGGTAGTGTAAGTTGGACATAATGTGGTACATCTTGGATATAATTGTGATACAACTTATATGAAGTTTTGGCATGTTATATAATTAGATGTAGCCTTTTTGATACATTATTGTATTCTCGTATTTGAAGTGATATATGTAACTTGCATATAATACTAGTACATATTGTACAATGATATTGTATAGTTTAGGTAAAATATAGGTACGCTAGGAACTAAGACATGGTATGATTTTTACATCACTATATGTAACTAGGTATGTATGATATTTATTATGTGGCTTAACACTTAGTATATAATTAATATATATAAACAATATAATATACAAGTGTATTCCACACATCTGGTAAATTAAGGATGAGGTCATAGGAAACATAAGAGGTTGTAGTAAGAAGAAACTAACACTATGTGTAAATTGTGGGACGAACACGTACAAAAGAACACTGTAATTACACTTACGATAAAATACAACTATAAGCATACAGAAGATGTGCATCCCCAATACGAATATGATGGCAAGAATTCATTAGAAAATAAAAATATTTAACTGTATGAAACCTAAAGCACCTTAACTTTAAGTATGCCATAAGTGTTAAGAAGATACGAGATGACTACATGTAGACAAACAATTGGCAAAGGCAGATTAATAATAAGATGGCATCAATTAATAGGAAGCATATACTTCATTAATCTTAATGATCATAAAAATATTACAAAAAATTCATATGGCAATCCTAAATAATAGCTAAAATGCATGTATCCAATCACATGACTACTTAAGTAGTATATACTTCAAGTTTCATTAGTGGTGTAAATAACGATCCTCTAGTTTTGTTTCAATTATATGTTTGTAATAGTTTAAAGCCAAAAATGTTGTGTATATTTTAGTTAATTTTTCAACAAAAGAAGACTAGATTGTCAAACTGACCAATAGTTAATATAGGTTTTATGTAGATGAAAGAATGTGACTCCTCTTCCTTTACATCTAAGGAGACAAGAGCTTTCTCACTAGATATTTTGAGTAGTTTTTGTTTAACTATGAAATAATTTTTTTTTGGGTGTCCAATCTTGATATCATTAATTTCTTCCTTTCTATGCTACTCTTCATTTCCCTACATTACATTAGAAAACTTATTCTTCATCTTCTCATTCTTTTTCTAGAGGTAGTATGTTTCCACCTATCTTATAAGTAGTTTCACCTCCTTGGGTCTATAAGCCAGTATTTCTATGATCTTCTTCCTCTTCTCATTTAGAAGCTTCACTATCTGACTTAATGTCAAATGCTTATACACATCCTGAATCTTGGAAGAGATGCTTGACATTGGTGTGGTGTCTTCCCAAAACATGTTCTTTTATTATGATATCCCTTTAGTGTTCCATCTCCCAAAAATTTGGTTATGATTTCTTTTCTCTGCTTAACATGTAGAAGAAGAAATAAAAGCTCATTCGATGTATAAACCATTGGAAAAATGCATTCCTACATTGTATAACAATTAACCTTCCGTTTATGTCGTTGCCTATTTAAAGCCTTATTTGTGTTTTTGTTTACCAACATCTACATATGATTAAGAGAAGTGACATCCGGTTGGGCCACAACATTGTCTTTATATCCATTATTAGTAGGCGTGTTCAATGTATGGAATGAAAAATTATGAATAGACCACTCAAATATAGATGTTTTAGAGTCATATAGACGTACCACCCGAATAGCT
Organism: Pinacopodium congolense; assembly: GCA_028565735.1. Taxonomy (NCBI): domain Eukaryota; kingdom Viridiplantae; phylum Streptophyta; class Magnoliopsida; order Malpighiales; family Erythroxylaceae; genus Pinacopodium; species Pinacopodium congolense. Next base: position 12,887,965 of record JAOXYD010000002.1, read on the forward strand.
TCCTTGTTGTACATTAATCTCCTTTTGCCCCTCAAACATTGTAACATTGATAGAGAAAGTTGTACCTATAAAAAATAAAGTTGAAAATGTGGTAAAAAAATGTAGTATTGATAAAATGACCTCTGTATAGACACATAAAGTTAACAACTGACAAATGAAAATTACCTTATGTTTAGCAAGAAAATGGTAGAAACTTATAGGGAAGAGCTGAATAAAATTAATAGTGGATGCTGTATTACGCATAATTTCTAAAATGTCAACTCGAAAGAAGTTATAATGACATCTTTGTTACAAGCATTCCAATAGTGAAGAGATGTGATTTTTCAGTTAGTTCAAATTTTTGTTGATAAGACGTGTGTCCAATAGGGGATTAATGTTATGCTAAAACATTTGTATATTTTGGTCAACACTATATTGCAACATTGTTTTATTGGTTGTAAGAGCATAATGTTGGACTTGTCACATGATATCGTTCATTATAATGTGCTGAAATAAATATAAAATGTTTAAATCCTACTTAGGTTATGTCGTTAGATGTTGTTTTCTATTCATTTAATCCTCCCTCCTATTGCATTTTTTAAGTGGCATTTACATCTAAATTTTCATCTAACCAAATTGATTTGACGAGTTCCTTCTGATTGATAAGTTAATTAATTAATTAATTAATGTAAACTAAATAATATTAAAACTAGCGATGACTCTGTCGTTGACCACCAAATAATAAAATGCCTCACTAACCTAACTAATTTTATAGTAAGACAAGTTAGGTCAATCCCATAGAGAACTGATAGTGTTTTTCAGCTATTCATAATGTTGTATAAAAGAAAAATAAAATAAAATAAAACCCTAGATATGAGGGAATTAAAATAAATAAAAAAGAACTAATGAAATTAAAGCAAACAAAATAAGAAAGTAAATAATAAGAAAAAATAACAAATACAAAAAGTTAGGTAGAAGATATTATCCGAATTCATGAATTACAATAAATTATAAAAATATAAATTATGTTATGCCTAAAATGCTAGCCTATAGACATAAAAAAAACTTTTGTGTCTTAAATTCCTTCGTTTTTATATAAGTCCTATACGATAAAAAACTTACTTATAACTACGCGATAGCCTAAAACAAGCTTTTCAAATTTAGTGGTGTGATAACATTAAGAACTAGGGAACAACTAATTTAGGCTATTATCTCATAATTTTGGATCATGTAACCTTAAGAATAAAACTCTAGGCTAAATTGATTAAATTTCCCTAAAAAATCATTTAACCTATCATTATTTATGGTAACCGCTAATGATAATTATAAATCAAAAGCTTAAACCTAGAAATTGATCAATCTTATGAATAATCCTTAATTCATGACATTAAATCGGAGTTTCAATTTAATCCTAGTATAAATCACAAAACCCATTAAAGACCTAAAGCAAAAATATAAATAAAACCAGAGTTTTACACCTGAACAATTAAATATAATGACAAAATATGAAACTAGATGAAAAGATCATGAAAATCTAAGGAAAAATACAAAGAAATAAGGGTAATCCCAAGTGGGTAGTAAAACTTGTGAAATATGCTCTAATCCATCTATTTATATGCCTCTTCTAGGGTTTAAGATGATATAGGGGTGAAAAGTCAAGTTTGACCTTTGTTTTGGAATTAAATAGTATGTTTTCGACCCTAAATAGTAGTTGACTTATCCTTCAACCTAGGATCTGTCCATTAATGGTGGTTGGCTACTCCATCAACAACGCATGCTTCAACCACTATTGGTGACTATGGTAGGCCTCCTTCTTGCTCTTTTGCTCCAATTCATCTATAAAATTGGCCTTTTTAACTTATATTTGCATCCTAAGGTTAAATTTGCATGTAAACTCAAAAGGGACATAAATTAAACATTTAAACATCAAAACATGAATGAGATCACATTGAAACACATATGAAAATACCATAAAATACATCCTTACCAATTAGCTTTTTCAATAATGAGTTGCATGGTTAAATAGTAAAAATGGTATAGTTTTAAAATAGATCGGTTAATTTGGATTAGTTAAATGAAACCTATATATCTATATATATAATTGGATAGTAGTTTTACTTTTTGATGGTTATATACTGATGAAAAAATTAAATTGCATTTGAAACTTTCATTAAACGTGTTTAGGGAATTGTAAATTTGTAATTTCATAATTCTTTTTTCATATCGGATCATTTCAGAATGCATAAGATTATGATAGAAATAGAAAATGTGATCATCATAATGTCGTGGTACACTCCTTGAAGGGTTAACTTCACTTGATGTAGGTGGAACACGAATTTTTGATAATGAAATAGATGATAAAGTAATTAGGAAAATAAAGAAAATAGGCAATAGTGAAATGAATTGATCTTAAATTACTTAGATTTCAAATTTTGACAAAGTATAAATAAAAATGGATGACGTGTAGATTAAGTGTAAGAAATAATTTTAATGTGAATATAAATATTAATATATAATTAAATCTAAGTGATATTAACATGAGCTTTGGTACTTACCAAATGTTAAATTGTAGAAACAAAAATGGATTTTAACCTTTAGCAATTGAAGATTCCTTTAGTTATAGTAAATGAAATATGACAGTTGCTTAATGGGGCTATGACATATGCCTTTGATGGTATTTCAATTTGTGTTGAAGGAAACCATTTCAAACCTACACATCAAGGTTACCAACTTAATCTGTTAAAATAATATGATTAGGAGTACTGTCACTTTATCAAAACAAGTGCAATGTACCTTAATAATAAATCAATTGAAATATGTATAAACTACATGGAGACCTTAGTAACGTCATGCACAATCTGATGTGTTTTCCTATTGTTTTTCCTTAATATTGTTCCTGTGGCATTGTTAATAAATGAAATGGGGGGATGGCCTAAAAATGGATACAAAAGCATCAGAGAAAAAACAACTTGTATGATTGCTTGTACTGTTGAATGTTATTTTCATGTCTAAGTGGATCTTACTACTGAAATAAAAAGTTAGTAGTACATAAGAGAGATAGAAAACATAGTTGGTGACTAAAGGATATATTTAGTCATTGTGCTCTAGTGGCAAAGATAAACACCATTAAAATCCTTTTATTATTAACATCATTCTTTAAGTGGACTCTCCTCCAATATGGTGTTGAGATTTTATTCCCTATAGATATTTAGATAAAGTTTTCAAAATGAGCATTGCATTATGATGGTTACATAGCACGCAATAGGGCACCTCAATTGCATGATGGTCTCTATGGAATATACAATCAATGAGATCCTTTTTTTAGTGTATTTACAAGATAATTTGGAAGTAGACATAGGGTGTATCAATTCTTTAAGGGTCTCTGTGCTTGAAAATATTGTAATGGGAGATAATGACTATAGGAAATAGGTATCGACATAAAGACTATGAATAAAGATTCTTATAAACGAACCATGATAAATGAATAATGTTTCTATGTATTTTGGATTGAAAGTGTGTACCATGGATATCCATATTTTAAAATATAATATATTAATGACCATATGACAATAATAAGAAAGGTTAAATGTAAAAATATTTTTGTTCATAAAGAAAGACTATGAATCCCTCATATGGATCTGGATGGGGATAGCTACGAAGGGATAAGGATGCCTTACATTTAAGAGAGCTCAAACCTCATTAGATGAATGGGATATAAGTGAAGAGTTAGAAGATAGTAATGATGCCAATAAAGAGGAGGATGAAAACATTGAAGTTGGACCCTTCACAAGAGTAGATGTCTAACGCTACACAATTTTATTAGCTTACTGCCCAAGTAAAGGCCTTAAATATACAAATGGGAGATATCAATGCTACCATTAACACCAGACAAGCAAAACTTCAACAAATGCAATAAACTAGATGGGAGGAGGAACAAAGCTAGAGGCAGGAGGATTAGAGGATCAATAAGAGAGGCGGGAGTAGTAGCAAGCCTGGTGGCAACAATATAGGCAATTTCATCATTCACCATCACCACCTCCTGATGATGACTATTAATGTGAGTTATGGTTAGTTTGTTTAAGTTATTTGCTTTTATATAATTTAGATTTATGTTTTCATTATTTTTTATTTTTATTATTATCTTATCTTCATCTAATTTTTTGGGAAAATCTTGTGCATTAGTGTTGTTTGTCAAGTGTAAATAACAAGCTTTGATCATCGATTTCTCTGAGCCTTCAATCATATAAAATAGACTCGCACCCACCAACTCCATACCTAAATAATGGACTTCAATATTCAAAGGAGTCTTGTTCTTTTACCTTTTTATATTTCTCATGCTTTATTTGCTTCACCCTCTAAATTAAAGACAATTTAGATTTTGTATGTGTGTGTGTGTTAGGGTGGAGGAGTGCAGTAGAGATGAACTTAAGCATGTTTTATCATTTATTCACATACTTAAATTGTTGTTAGATCCTTGGGGATGAATTGAATATTTCATCTTAGCACGATTGAAATTAGGAGTTGATTATTAATTGTGATATTTTCATTCCATTGATGTTTTTGATTTAGTTGAGCATTGTTCAAACCTTGAATGATTTCTAACCCTAATTTTGTTTTTCTTTTTTCATTTTATTTTGCATAAATTGCATATGTTGTGTTGTTCTTATGTGTGATATCATGTATATAGGGATATTTCATAAAAATTGTTTTATGAATTAGGAATAAGATGAGTAGTGTCTATTGAAATTTGAAAACAAAACATACATGTGATAAAGTGCGCAAAATAATTTTCACTCTGCTGGCTTTATATAAATAAAAGGTTTAAGTGTATAAGTGGAACTAATAGTTATTTGTGATTGTGATTTAACTGAGTAATTAAGGATGTTCAAGATAAAATGTTCACCTTCAAGTCAAAATATTAGAT
>JAOXYD010000002.1:12899361-12915490 GCA_028565735.1 Pinacopodium congolense
CAATACTTTGATTAATTCAAAATAACAACAATAATACATGAAATTAAGAGTTTAGAATGAACCAAATCACATCCCTAAATGGTTATCTAACTCTGAACTACGTGCATGAAGCTTCTGGAACTTCAAACAACTTGAAAATCTCAAATTACAAAAAATTGAAAATAAAAACAACCTAAAAACTACTTTGACTTGAAAACTAATTAAGAATAATGTGTTTTGCTCTAGATCTGATGCTTAGAACGTCTGGAGAGGACTTCTATTTCTAGGATTAAAGCAGCTACAAGTGGAAGAATAAGACTAGCCACAATTGTTGAAGAATCTACAGAAAAAAATTTGTCTGTGCCCTGTAACAGTGGTCTACATCGATCTACAATGGTGCCATTATAGGATGAACAACCCATCGTTAGTATGCAAATTTTAACTCCTTCAATGGTGGTCTATAGTCCTTCAACGGTATGTTACACAGGGTGCCGTTAATGGTCTGTTTTCATAATCTTCTTGCATCCTTTTACACATTTTTCTAATTCTTCACATCAAACTACAAATTAAACAATTCTAAACATTAATTAAACATTTAAGCACTGAAATAGGGGTAAATTGACATCAAATAACAACTAAAAACACTATAAATTTACCCCCTATCAGTTAAGCATTTTAAGAGTAGCCCTTCGGTTATATTATATTATAATCCTTTGTAGAAAGTGTTAACTCATTCTTAGTTTTTGGATTTAAATGAGGAAAAGATAAGTGAGGTCATAAATGCTTTAGAAGTAAGAAAGGTATCTTTTGACTAGCATCCTTTTTCAAAAGTTTGAAAATTTGAAAGGCCAATTAAGTATTTACCAAAGCTATCAATAGAGGAGCCACCAGAGTTAGAATTAAACCCTCTATCATCAAATCTTAAATATGCATTTTTGAGTCCCTCATCCCATTTTCCTTTTATTATATCATCACCTTTGTCTGAAAATATGGAGGATAAGTTGCTGAGAGTATTGCGAGATCATATAAGAGCCATTGGTTAGACTATTACAGATATCAAGGGATTACATTCTTTAATTTGTATGCATAAGATTTTTGTAGAAGAAGGAAGTAAGTTAAAGTCCAACCATAGAGAAGGTTAAACCCGAACATGAAAGAAATAGTGAAAAATGAAATGGATAAGCTTTTAGATGTAGGAATAATTTTTCCTATTCTAATTCGATATGGATTAGCCTGGTGGAAGTGGTACCCAAAAAAGGTGGCATTATAGTGGTTCCAAACGAGCAAAATGATCACATAGCTACAAGGAAGGTAACTAGTTGACGTATGTGTATAGACTATAGAAAACTAAATGACACCATTAAAAATGATCACTTTCCTTTACCTTTTGTTGATCAAGTCATTAAAAGATTAGCTGGGTACAATTTTTATTGGGCATTAGATAAGTATAATGGCTACTTACAAATTCCAATAACCTCTGAGGATCAAGAAAAATCAACATTTACCTGTGGCACTTTTGCTTATAGTTGTATGCCTTTTGGGCTATGTAATGCCCCTGCCATTTTTCAACATTGTATGATAGCTATATTTTTTGATATGATGGAATTTTGCATTAAGGAGTTCATGGATATTTTTTAGTGTTTGTTTCCTTTAATTCATGTTTGAAAAATCTAGATTAAGTGTTTAAGAGATGCGAAGAGACAAATTCGGTACTAAATTTGAAAAAGTGTCACTTTATGTTTCAAGAATGTATTGTACTTGGCCATAAGATATCGAGTAAGGGAATAAAGGTAGACCCAGCTAAATTAATATAATCGCTCAACTCCCACCAATTTTTGGAAATAATTAACCCCTTTACTGATCTTTTGACTAAGGATGTGCAATTTGGTTTTGATGATGAATGCATGCATTCTTTAGAGCTATTAAAGGTCAAGCTTACAAGTGTACTAATCCTAGTTTCGTCGGATTGGACTTTACCGTTTAAATTAATGTACGATACAAGTGATTTCGCAATTGTTGCAGTGTTAGGGTAAAGGAAGAATAAAATTTATCACCCCATTTATTATGCAAGTCAAACGCTTAATGATGACTAAAATAATTATACAACAACGGAGAAGGAAATGCTGGCTATCGTCTTTGTTTTGATAAATTAAGATCTTATTTAATTTTTCAAAAAGTGACAATGTATACTAATCATTCTACATTGAAATATTTAATGAATAAACCTGATGCTAAGTCTAGATTGATCAGATGAGTCCTTTTATTGCAAGAATTCGATATTGAGATAAAAGGACAAGAAAGGTACTGAAATTTTTTTTGTCGATCATCTTTCAAGATTGAATGAAGAAGTAATGGTAAAAAATGAAAATCAAGATATACAATAAATGTTTTCAAAAGAGAAATTGTTAGTAGTGAAGGATGAATTGCCATGGTATGCTAATTATCTGGATGGCAATATAATTCATGATGATCTTTCTTATCAACAACTGAAAAAGTTCTTTTTTTATGTTAAGAAGTTTTTATGGTATAACCTATTTTTATTTAAGATTTATGGAGATAGAATGATAAGAACATGTGCTCCTTATAAGTAAATGCCTTCTATTTTACATCATTGTCATCATAAGGAAATAGGAGGATACTTTGGATCAACTAGGACTGTATAGAAGGTTTTAGAACCTAGATTTTATTGGAGCACTTTATTTAAAGATGCATTGAAATATGTTAAATCTTATGATAACTGTAATAGAACTGAAAACATTTCTAGGAGACATGAAATGCCTCTAAGTAACATTATAATATGCTAGATTTTTAATGTGTGGGCAATGATTTTATGGGGTTATTACCTAAATCATATGCCAACCAATATATTTTAGTCGTAGTAGACTATGTGAGTAAATAGGCCGATGCAGTATCATTGCCTTTAATTAGGTAAGAGGAGCGATTAAATTTTTAAAGAAAAACACTTTTTTCAAATTTTAGTACACCAAGAGTAATAATCAATGATGGAAGTTTGCATTTCTGTAATAGAAAATTTGATTCTCCTTTATCTAGGTATGGTATAACTCATAAAGTTACCACTCAATATCATCCTCAAACTAGCGGTCAATTAAAAATTTCAAATAGAGTAATTAAGATAATTCTAAAGAAGACTGTTAATGCATCTAGGAAAGATTGGCCCTTGAAATTAGATTATTCATTATGGGCACATCGCATTGCCTGTAAGACACCCATTGGTATGTCTTCGTTTCACCTAGCATTTGGAAAGTCGTGTCATTTACCTGTTGAGCTTAAACAAAAGGCATTTTGGACAATAAATTTCTTAAATTTTGACTCAAATCAAGCTATTGAACAAAGGCTCTTACAATTGAGTGAATTGGATGAATTCCAATTGGATGCTTATGAAAATTCGCAGCTATATATGGAAAAAGTTAAAAGATGGCATGGCCATAACATCATCCAACGAGAAATTAAAATTGGTGACAAGGTATTGGTGTATAATTCTAGGATAAGACTCCTTCTTAAAAAATTAAAATCCAAATGGTATAGTCCATATGATGTGATTAAATCCTATCCTTTTGGTGCCTTTGAAGTTACAAATGGCCAAATCACCTTTAAATTTCATGATCAAAGAGTCAAGCTTTATTAACTTAGAGCAATGAAGGAATTTGCTAATACTTTCTCTTTGTTTTACTTATCTTTGTTTGTTGTATGTGTTTTATTTTGTGTGTTAGGATAGTGGTTAATGTGTTTCTTTCGTTCTTTGTGCTTATTACTTTCCCTTATTATGCTCCTTGATTTTCTTTGATTTATTTATTATAGAGTATGGTTTTAGTTTATACTCGATGCTTTCACTTGTTTTTTAACATTTTGCAGGTATAATTTAAGTTATGGATAATTTTCAATGGAGTGAGATTTAGCTTATTTTATCATTCCGAGTGTTTTCTTTTTCTTTTCTCCCATATTTGTGCTTTATTGTAGTTTTATGAATATTAAGGACTAATTTTCAATTTAAGTATGGGCGAGGGATAGATTGATTAAGGTATATCACACTTAGTCTTATCTTGTCTTAAATCATGTCAATTTATCATTTTTTAAAAAATAATCTATAATTTGTGGAAGTTTTTTTTATTTTAATGCATGTCATTAGACATTTTTCCTTTTGTTTTCATTTATTATGTTTCTTTTAGATGTTATATGATTAAGTATCTTAAAGATCAAATGATTTTAAATTGCTTCATATTTTAGATAATGATATCTTATGATCATTATGATATTCCATGTTTAAAATGCATAGTTTTAAAAAAAATGTGCTTTCTTTTAAACTATATCATCATCTTGTTTAAATTAAAATAAAAAGAAAAATTGCAAAAATGCAAAAGGAAAGGAAAGGAAAGAAAGTAAAGGGTTAAAAAAGTGAGCAAGTTCTAGTAACTCTGCTAGCTTAGAACCAATTGGTTGATGTTAAAGAGAGGTGCTAGTAGCCAGATAATGAGAAGTGACGTGACTCAATTAAATAATTAGAAGTGTTCATGACAAAATGTTCATTGTCCTATAAAAAGATTGAGTAACTTTTCAACTAATCTTTAAAATGCACACTTTTTTGTTTATGTTTTGTTTTAACGAATAAATGATGAATGCGTTTTAAAAAGATGATGCATCTTACTTTAGCACTATTTATTTGTTATATGGAATTTGATGTATTTAGGTTGAATTTGATTAAACATAAAATAATTTAAGGTTGTTCGTGACTTGATATGCTTAATTGGATATATAACATATATTCGGTTCATTATGCTTGAAACCTAAGGAAATCTTTCTAATGATATTGTTTGATAGGTTGAGCAAGTTTTCATATGCTCATAGGCTATTTTGAGATTAATAATTGATTGATTTGCTTGAGAACAAGCAGATGTATGAGTGTAGGGGAGTTGTTAGGCTATAATTTTAATGCATTTTCTTGTGAATTTGATCATGATTTAAGATACATTATTTATAATGTGATGTTAAAATGTTTAATTATCCTCTAGATTGTTGTACATTGCAAATTAAAGCTTGATAGTAGAGAAAATCTAGGAAAATTTGCTGAAAACCAAAAAATAAGAGATAAAAGGTGGGTAAGTTGCAGTGTCTTTTTACTATGTTGAACTATCATTATGTTTAATTTGGAGACTTAAAAGGTGGAGATAAAATATTGTCGTTTAACTCCAATTCAAGTGCTATTTAAGTATCTATCACATCATTTCCAGTTAGATCTCCTCTTCGCATTGATTGCAACTTATACAACTTGCATCCAACTTATACCTAACATATTTATTGATCATCTAAAGCCAAAATCAAGGAAAGGATAGAGAGAAAACACTTCTAAAAGATCAAAACTTTAGATTCTCTCAAAGTTTTGGAGCCTTTTCTTATGTTCTTCTTTTTTTTTTGTTATGTTTTGCAGATTTAGCTTGTTTTTTGGGATTGTAATAGCTTAGACACGTGAATCAGACTTGTATACTTGTTTATGGCCAATTGTAGTGGATTCTAATCTTGTTTTTATTCAGAAATCCACTCTTTTATTTTATATATTCAAGAACATAATGAACATGATGAGTATTCTTTATTTTTTAATTCAAATGAGTAGCTGAGTTAATTTTTGACTGAAGAATGGCTAAATGCTTGTGTGTGATTGGGAGTTGTTCTTTGTTTATTTTGAGTGCTTAAAGCTTGTCTTAAATTGATCACTTAAGATAAAGATGAAAAATGATTAAGTAGAAGACCAATCACTTAATCCATTGAAAAAATCAATAAACAACTTAGTTTTAATCAATACATGAATATTTATTGATTAATTTTTACGGTTTTAATCTGAAAATAGAATTTTTAAGTTAATTTTTTGTAATTTAAGCATGCTTGTTAAATTTATAATTGGACCAAATCATAAATTATGAAAATTAGAGAAAATGCATTAATTTTACGATAACCTTGCCTTAATTTGGTGAATTTGTCCTAGGATAAGTCTCCTAATCCTTAGTTAATCCATATAGATCATTGAAACCCAATTCCTTAGCCATTTGATTCAATAAGAAATCCTTATACTCCAAGCTAATCTTCTTTGCTTAATTGGGAGCCTTCAATTAAATTTGGTAATTTTAGTTAATTCAATCATTCAATTTAGCATCTCTAAATAATTGTAACTCAATTGCTTTAGTACTTGCATAGTTATTTTCCTGTGGGATGATAAATCAAGTCTAAAATACTCCATTTATTACTTGTGATCAGTATAATTGCTGATTAGTTGGTTTGTGTATTTAAAAAAGTGTGTGCTACAATAGCTTAAATTGAAAATTAAATTGGATAATATGGCCTTAATAGATAACTAACAACAGATTTTTATGCAATACGTATGTATGATGTATTAATTATGCATACATGAAATCTACACAATTAGGATAAAAAATTTGTCCTTATTACACATTTAGATTAATGTTGTATTAAGCTTATGTCATAAACTATGTGATAATTTATTTCAGCATACTGACCACCAATTTTACACTATTTAAATGCATTCCAAACATTGTAAATCAATATGCAATTACTAGCAAACATAGTAGTCTTCACAAAATTATCGTACAACGATATTATACCAAATAAACATTCACTTATTGTATACATACTAAATCAAGTTCTTAAGCACACAACACAAGCTGCTCTATTCATTTATATCATTTTAGCTTCATAAGCTTTGTGAATGTTGTCTCTCAGTGGTTTCTACATTCTCATATAAATGCCACAATGTATTCAAATTACTCTAAAAGACACAATTGCATAAGTAAAAGCTTATGGTAGTAGAATACATACACTCTGAGCATGGGGATTTAGGGACATTAAAAGTTAATTGAACTATATTTAACTAGTGTTTTTAAGTAAGTACATGTCCTATAATTTTGGATCCTATACCCCACTTCAAATGCCAAAAATCATCATTATTTCACATAATATGGACAGTAAAGTACATTAGTGAGAAACGTGTCTATTAGCACTTAAGTGTCATTCAAATTTAATGCTATTATGCATTTGACACACATCAAAGGGAACATTTGTAAGAGTCAAAGTATGCTCGGTTGTTCTCTTGGGTAGGGAATGTTTTGACATATGAAATAGGTCATTTATCCTTTTATGATTTGAATTTGATGCTAGAACCTACTGACATTATCAATATGTGCATGGCATATGCTTGCCATAAAATTCCGAAGTAGTATGAACAATGAACATCACAAATGCAATGGATTCTATATAAGATTATTTTGACGTGTTATGTCAAACATACTCATCTCTTGTCCTAAATATTGCTCATTCTTTTCAAAAGTGACTTTTATTGAGTCAAAGATCACAATCTTCTTAGTCTTTAAGTCAATATAAATGCACCACCAATGATCATCCAAAAGTATAGGTACCATAAACTGTAGTATCATACAATGAAGACAAACTCATCATCAACCAAATTATTAATGCAGAACATATGCGTTAAGCCATGTAAGCACAAATAGATTAGTATGCTTTTTGAGGTAACATGACACCTCCGTTTTTGAAAATTTTTTGCCCTCTTGCTCATCCAAAGCCATTTTTACCTCAAGTTACACCGATGAAGTAATAATATCAACTAATGTGATTGTAGCATGACACCACAATAGTTCAATATTGAGATAAACCTTTTCCAAATAATACGTGCCTATACTAACACGGACGTAGTAGATTCTAATAGCAGTATCTATAAGAATCCCTTGAAAAACTATCAATTAATGATTAGTTAATACTCCAACCACATTAATCCTTAATACCCACCCATTAATAGACTGAACAATGTTGTGTTGCCCAAGAATGAATAAAAAAATAAGACAAAACATCACTTAAGGTTAAACTGAAACAATCATTTCTCATTATCTGAACATAAAAACCTACATCACACTAGATAATCAAACATGAATCTCCTTTGCATTTCAATTTTTTTGAACAATGTATTCTATAATAATGAAATATCTTGAAATCAACTTCAATAACCTTTTTTCAACAGTGATTTTTTTTTTACAAATATTCTAAATATTCTATAAAAACCGGTTTAAAGGGTTATAATGCCCTAGCATCACTAACAATTCCTGGAAGAGGGTGAACATCGTTACTCTTCAATGCCTGCAACTAACTTTATTCCTTTATCGTTAATTCATACACCTTTTCACTGTCTATAATCTATCTCCAACACTTATCATAATCTTAATTTTTACCATGACGCCTCCATAACCCTCTCTTTTGTGACAACCTGTGTTTTCCCTCTAGCATCTTCCTTGTCTATAACTAAAACAAAATGTTACCAAAACTACATTAATTTACACACTACCTTGATTGGGATATTCCGACTTTTTCGAAATATCTCCCACCCATCACCACGCCTTGATGGGTGCTCAAGTCCATATTGTAACCTTAAAGTCTGCATAAAATAGAACATGGTCAACATACACGTCATGCAATACAAGTACCATATAAGATGTTAACAATATACATAAAAGGCATTCGCTTTTCTGTAACTGTGAGGGCAAAACTTGTCAATAACTAAAGCTTCATTTATGCTCCCATCCTCTCAATCGTAGATCTTTGAGATATTACACCATCGAGATGGCCAGTTCATATGGATGTGATCCAAATAAAAAATCTATGGATAAAAACACGTATTTAAATAAGATAAATATTTACATAAATATGTTAATTAAACATATTTCAGTTGCATATTTCACTTTTCTTAAAATAAATCCTATTGATATTTTATTCTCCTTAACATTATATTAACGCCTGAGTAGTGCAACTGTAGAATTTACTCCTTGTGACAGCACATGTTTGGCATTGTTTGGAGTACTAAGAATCTACATCACATAATCACCCCAAATATCTTCAACTTAATCTTTCCAAACTACCGATGTTAAACCTGCAGGATTGAAACATGCCAGAGCCAATAACATAGGTCATGTCTAATTGTAAAGATTTTAATCATAAGTAACTGACCAAAACCCATCTAGTGCATCCAATCTATCTGCTATGCACTAAGGCAGTTAACTAGCTCATGCACCTTTTTCGCATAACTACGCATTCGATAACTCTACAATTAGTAAAATTAATGTATCAATCAACTACAAATGATATATATGTATTTGGAGCCTTTACTATTGATTGTCAGCGCCTTTGTTGTCAACGAAGCCCTTGTTGCTTGAATTGCACTTATAGGAACTTTATTAGGATTCGTTTTGACTTCTATGCTTGCTTGACATACAAAACTAAATAATTAATGAGTTTTTCTTGACTTGATTGATTAAAACAATTAACTAAGAAAATATTTCAAAAAGCTTATAATGATTATAAGAATTAATTAATTTAAAAATACAATTTGATATGTTAAGAAATAAACGAAATAAATTAAATCAAAAATTAAATATTAACATGTTATAGTATAATAAGAATCAAACAAAAAATAAAATGATAAAATCAAATAGATTTTTGTTTTCAAATTTTTATTACAAATTTCAAATAAATAAATTTTTTATTTTTTATTTTTATTATAAATCTCAATTAAATAAATTTTTATTTTTAACAAAAAAATTTTAAAAATTACAATCAAAAACAGAAATAATATTAAATAACTCTTAAACATCCAAAGTTGTAACCTATATTTATAAACATAAAAGAGTCCAAATGTCTATTTTTTAAAAGGAGTTATTGCGGTCAATGTTTTCCTTTTAAAGGTTAAAAAGCTTATTAAACATGAATTTTGGTTAATTCTTCTTGTAAAAATTTTTTATATAATTTTCGTTTATTTTAGACTTTGGTTTAGTATAATTCATTTGGCACGTAAGCATGCCACTTTGTTAAGATTTGAATCAACTAAAATATAACAACAAAAATTAAAGTTATAAGAAGAGAACCCCATTTAATTTAAATCAAGATATCAAAAGAAATTTGTATTCAATTAAACTTAACTTTGGAACTCGAGGGAACGTCTCAAATTAATGACCCCATAATAAATCCTAAAATTTTGTATTCATTTCTAAGAAAAAGAAAAAGGCACAAAGACCAATTTTAATCCTAAGGCCTTGTTTGGTATTATTACCATTTCCTATTTTTGTTTCTGATTTTTAAAAACACAAAAATTAAAAAAGACAACATATTAATACAATACAAAAATCTATAAAATAACACAAAAACGAATAACAATATCACATAAATCAATACACATACATAAAAATAAAAATAGAAAACAGAAAAAAAATGATGCCAAACAAGCTCTAAAATTTTAACTATTATTCATGTCAGACCCTAACATTTCCAAACGTTAAAAAATATTTTTAAAATGTTTAAAAAATACATTAATATTTTAAAAATATTGGGAAAAAACCATAATCTAACATTGAATATAAAGTTATTTTTAACATTTTTAAAATATTAATTCTTTTTAAATATTTCTGAAAGTGTTAAGATTTAACTTAAACATTCTAAAATATTAATAAAATGATCTTTTTTGCCAAAAGAATAAAGAAAAGCCCACCTTAAACTGATGCACTCTTGGGAAATGAAGGTTTGAAAAGGAAAGACAAACAAAACCCTGAACCCAAGCCAGTATCATTACTGGGATTATGGAGACGTTGAGCCTCTTATATGGTAAAGAATCTAAAATTTAAAAGAAAAAGAAGGAAACACGGCGTCTTGGCTTTCACACTTACTGGCACTCAACAAACCACCACATTATCACATTGCCCCATCCTCTTCTAAATCTAATTCCTCTTTTTTTCTTTTTTGATAATTTTTGTTTTGGACTTTTTAAAGTTGCACAAAGAAAAGAAGCTTTTTTCTTTTTTTAGCCAATAAAAAGGTAAGAATATTTTCAATCAGCAGCATCAGGCTCCCATCTGAAACAGCGGCCAAACATCTTTAATAGACATCCTTTTAGTACAAGAAGACATGCAGATGAGCATTTGTTGTGTCAATTCAGTTGTTCATTGCTTCCTTGATTTGATGATCGAGTTCTTTCCATTTTCTCACCAGTTGATATGACGAGAGACTGAAAATCAGCATTCAACTCAGCTGCCCTGACCTGTAATATAAATGACAAGAAAAAGTTCAGATAGAAAGCACAAAACAAAACAAAACAAAAAACAACAATAACAAGATAAGATAACCAAGCCCATTAAAGCAAATGACAGCACTTTCCTTGGGAGGATCTGCAGGCTTTCCCTGCAGCTCATGTACCAGCTTACCATCAACCTCTCCCTCTAGTTGATATTTGAGGGCGTTAGTTTGTATTAGTGGTTTCTCCTGTATGCTTGGTCTTTAAGCCTCGCTATGGCTTTGTGAAGGCTTGTCCCTAACTTTCTCTTTTGCTATTAATTCAATTTCATAAATTACCCATAAATAAAAAAGAAGAAAACTATTGTGATTATCATGCCTGTGGGGACGGGACCTAATAAAAGGCAAGCATCCCCATTGCCATTCCCGAGTCTTTAATAATAGCACTTAATGGCAAACCACTCCCACCAACTTTATTTGTGAACAAAGCACTCTTTTTTTTATGTGGAAACACAAAAGGCATCAATTTCAGGATCCAACGACAAAGCACATCACTCTATTAATCCTAACAGATTACGGATGCTAGATTCTGACATAATATGATTCGCAACCCAATTATGCGAGTGTTGTCCACTCCTAGATACACAAATCTCATCAGATTGCAAGAAAAAATAATCAGCATACACAAAATAAGAAAAGAAAAACATTCTCAGTAGAAATGACGAGGATGTATCAAACCTGTTCCCGTTCATGTAACATCAACGGCCTTAATCTTTTCTCTTGCATCACCTTCTGACGGTTCTCATAGAAATTGAAATCATCCAATATAGATGTCTTTGAAATATAGTTTTTGAATATGTTCAGCATTTCAATTCCTTGTGAGAACCTAATCTGGAAAAGGGATATCACAAAAATTGTAACATGTGGAGGAGCGTGAAGACAAAAACTAGAAACGAAACTTTACCCACCATAAAACAATGGAAAATCAAGCATACCTCCTGTGTGTCTCTGCTATTAGTGACGGGCTTGTTCTCATTGTTCTCCAGTATAATATGTCGCAAATGGGGATTTGGAACATCTTTTATGATATGCCATTTTACTGGGAAATGACCATTCCACTTCTCCTGTTGCCAGAAATCCATGTTTTTATCAAAATCAACTTGGCCAATCATCTCAGCTACCCCACAGAACTGGCCACTAGCATTGACCTGGAACACGCATAAAAATGAATGCATTACTCAGCAACCTTTAATAAAACAGAACACGCGTATGTGAAGTGCCAAATTCAGGCAAAAGGTTGGCATGGAATCAGATATATACCGAAAAGAAAAGAAACACAGGACATTTACTCCCTTGCACTGCCATTTTCTCTTGAGCCTCTTGATATGCACTATCCAGTCTCTTATTTCCATTGGGAGTACTAGCCCACACATTGTATTTAATGCTCTTATGAACATCATCCTCACTGTAAGATTTGATAACAAAAAAAAATGCGTGATCATACTTGGTTGGAAGGTCTGGAAGGTTATATTGATCCCTTGTAATGGCAAAAGTTACACTGTTATTGTTTCCATTCCAATCAGGAGCCAAAGATCCAGCAGCATTACATCCAAATGTGAAAGAAACCTTTGCATTAGTTGTCCTATGACAATGATTCCACTCATTTGACAAACCATAATCTCTGATGCTAGGGATTCTGGTTATATCTTTTGGTTTCTCAGTTCTGCCCCACTTCCTAGTATTTACTTTAGCAGGGCCATCGGCATAGAACATGCCACCGTTCCCTTGAACATGCGACAAAACTTTTGCAAATGGGGAATACCCTTTGCCCAGTTCATCTGACTGCAATAAGAAAAATGTCCCACAAGACAATTCAAAATTATCAAGCTTGGTATAAAATTAAATAACAAATAATATACACAACCAAGTTTACCTTGCCTGCTGGTTTTATTTGAGTGTGCATGTCAGGGCTAGAGAAGGTGTCCATTTTCTGCAGAGAGCTTTTAGTTTCTAAAGAATTGTTTAATTCAGAAGTCAGTACATCTTTTGAGGGAGGAGGTTGGGTCTGACTAGACGTGTTTATTTTTAAATCGGGTGTTTCACCGCCATATGTTCCATGGCAAACAAAAAGAGAGGGATCCCACAAGGACGGTGATGGGCTAGACTCCCCATACAGGAAAGGAGTTGACAGGTATCCAGGATAAGCAATTGATGACTGGAATACTGGAGCAGGTGAATATAACTGTTCACCAAAATTCTGCCCAGCGAAACCAATCATACTGGCAGGTGAGTAAGTGCTGTAAAGATTGTAACCTGGATCTATTCCTGGCATGAAGTATACCAATGACCCATTATCTGCTTGCATTACCTAAGTGAAAAATAAGTGACAATACAGATTAATGGTTACAGAGGTTATTAAAAGACAAGTCTTGAACTCAGTCAATAATCAAAAATCATTGCACATAAAACGGGAACTGAAGTGTGTAACATTGCGGTCAATGTAGCTAACCAGACCTTTAAACCGAAAGCACTACAGCTGCAATCCATAAGGTAATGATCACTGAGAGCATCTCACTCATAATTCTTTCACAGATAACCTTTTAAAGGATTGAAAAAGAGAGGGAATTATTCCTTAATTTGAAGCAGCATGAGCATCACAGTTCCCTCAAAATCTACAGTTTCTCTTCAACTATTTAAAGAGTGTATGGTTTTCAAATTCGAAATACATGGACTATCTACAAGAAAGAACAGAAGAATGAAATGCAAACAATCAGCGGTACATAGATGAGAAAAGAACATATACATGGACTATCTACAAGAAAGAACAAAAGAATGAAATGCAAATAATCAGCGGTACATAGATGAGAAAAGAACATGTACTGGATAATGAGACTCTGTTCCATCAGCAGTCAAATAGTATCCCTGGTCATCCAGGCTTCCAAAAGAGCCTCCATAACCTTCAAAGAACTGTTGTAAGAAGCCAAAACACATATAGATGTATAACGAATATGAATGAAAAGACATAACAGCAATTTGAAGTTAACATGTTGCTTAATGGAAACCTGGATAGTAACACCCGTAATAGTTAGGCAAAGCTTCATAAGTTGTCAAAGACTCTTTATTCACATCAATTTCTTGAGCACGAACCGTTGTACCTTCAGTAGACAAGACACAATCTGCTGGACTCCCCTCCTCTGAAGGAACCTAATAAGTACTTAAAACAACACAAAAACACCAGCTAAAGTTGAAATATACCCACGAAAAAAGCTAACTTTGAATAATATTGATAGGTTAGTGACGATAATTACCAGATGTGAAGCAGTGGGTTTCCGTGCGGGATCAACTTCAGGATTCTTCACCATGGCTTCAAGAGCTCATACAGTAATGATCATAAAATTCAAATGAGTTATGGAGGGATTATGAAGTAAATAAAAACAGGATAGAAACGAGAAACACGAAAGCACAGCTGTATATGCCCTTAAAATTTGGTAAAAAATTCCCAAAATTGGAAATTGCTAATATTGAGGCCATAACAATGATAAGAATATATCAATATTACTATAAAAGGATTGTCTGTTTAGACAAGAAAAAAAAAATTAAGACCATATAAACTAAAACATACTCCGACATCCGACGAAAACAACAACTTAAAGGAAAAAAAAAAAAAAGACAAACACTTGAAGGCCTTACATAAGCAGAGAGAACAATAAAATTTAAAACGGCAAAATGGATTCAGCTGACAAAAATAAAGAGTTTGCACCAAAAAAGGAAAAAAAAATCACGGAAGAGAATAAAAGCAATGGAGCATTGCAAACAAGAAATATATGATGAAGAAGGGAAAGAGAGATACTTGTGAAAATAGTATGTTGCGTGGGTATTGCAATCCGGAAGAAAGTACTATATATATATATATATATTTATAACCAGACTTTGCGCTCTCTTCTTCTTCTTCTCGAGAAAAAGCAAAGAAAAAGAACAGAAAAGAAAAAAAAGGTACGCGAAAAGTGCGTTATATTGTACGAAAATTGAACACAACCATAAGAATGTAAAGAGAGTAAGGATACGATTAGGTTGGACACTATTCAACACACACAAACACAAATTGTTGAAGAGAAAGAGGGGGATAGGGTAAAGCTTTAAATTACGACACCTAACTATTTTATTATTATAAGAAAATTTAGTAGACATACAACACAAACAAAAACCATAAATAACCAAAGAAAATGAACGATGGAGAAACCATCCACATCCTACATTTTCATTAAAAAATAATTATTAAATAATACACGAATTCTGTCTTTCATTCTTCCTCGTCAAAACGTTCGAATCTTTATTTATCTAATTATTTATAAGGTTGGTAACAATTATAGGGCAAGCGACTTTTTTAAAAAAATAATATCACACTGTGTACCTATATTTTATAGTTTCGACTGCAGAATAACAGAGGATTGGATAATTATAATATCAAATATTAAAATAAAAGAGATCAGAAAAAGATTAGGCCTTCTTTTTTTAATTTGAACGTGAAACCCAATAGCACACATCCTGATATCATTTATATTGTACATACAATAGTCATATGTGTCTGTTGATGGTTGTATGCATATTCATAACAGAGACAGTGAGGAGGAGAAACGTGTTAGAAAACTAGCTGTATATCCTTTTACTTCAATTTTGGACATACCAAAGAAGCCAGAAGGTGAATGGGCCATGTGTCATTATTAGAAAAGAAGAGAGACTACCAGAAGAAAATAACAGAAACGTGACGGCCTATGCCACAATTACGTACTTGTACCTATTCACCGTAATCAATGATTAAGAAACTGGATCGGACTGGTCAGTTCGACCCGATTAAACCAGAATCAGTCGGTTCATCGGTTCGATTTCATTTAAAAACTGTTATATTTAAAAACCGGATGGTTAAGGGTCGGACCGGCCGATTTGATCGGTTTAACCCGATTAATTTGACCGGTCAGACCGATTCAACCCATTGGTCTGACCATTTTCAACCCCACTCACCCCTCTTCATTTTTTTTAAATTTTTTATTTTAACCCACTCTTC
>JAOXYD010000002.1:12915590-12928502 GCA_028565735.1 Pinacopodium congolense
GACCTCTTGACCAAGCAAAAATGGATGCTATGCTGTTTGTGCTAGTATCACCTCCCCTCTGATGCACCCGATAATGACGGGTAACTGTGCCATGGGCTGCTTCAGCTTCAATTGTTCTTCCATCTGGACACACCTACAACACAATTGAAGGTTTCAGTGCCAGAGTAAAGAGGTAGAGGCAGTAACAGGAGCAATTGCAAATATCACGTCTGATACCAGGATAGAAGTCATCAATCCAAGAGATCCAAACCCTGTGCAAATGCAAGAAATGTTTTCAAATGATTAAATTCTGGAATGGGGGCCTTTCAAGGATGAAGTACTTTACAAGAAGTATTTGTCACTTAAGTTATCATCAGCGTACAGACCTTGGGCTAAAAAATCACTCTGTACATCTCCATCATAATTCTTGCATGCCCAAACATATCCTCCTTCACTTTTGAGGGCATAAGCAACCATGTCATCAATAAGCCGATGCTCATACCTATAATTCAGATATGAAAATCAATAGAAAGTAGGTTAACTGGACATTAATCACCGGGCTGAGTAGAAGTTCTCACCATATGCCAGCAGTCTCAAATTTGGATCTCCATTGAGTTTCATAAACTTCCTGGAATATGTCTTTGAATCTTCATGATAGTCAAAATTAGGGGAAGGTTTAAAAAGTTTATAAAATAAAAATTTGTGCCTATCACATGTAATAGAATAAATAAAATCTGGCCACATCAGCCATTCCTCCCTCTAACTATCTAGAGTACAGAATTTAGAAGAAGCCAGCATTAATGGAAATAAATGATAAGGAGAGTACTAAAAGCTCAGGGAAACAAAGCAACAGTATAAAACATATACCTTCCATCATATTTTTTAAGAATGGTATTTTTCGTGCTAAGATAAAGTGGCCACTTCTTCTGGTAAGCAGTGTTCATTGAAGCCTCAGCAAAAGCACATATTGACTGTACTCCAACTCAAATGAAACAAGAAGTGTGAATAACTTTTTAGTAACACGTGCAGTTATATGCAAGTCAAAAAATTAAAAGAAATAAGAAAGAAATAACACAAAAATCAGAATCAGAACCTCGTCAGTGTTATACATTGACAAAGCTACACCTCCAGCCCCATTGAAATTGTAAACTTCAAACTCTTCCTTTTCATTACGTCCATCTGGAACTGTAGATCAAGATAATTTCAAACTTATGAGACAATTCCAACAGGAAACCAGGCTCCAAATTAAAGTCAAAAACCAACGTTTGCTCTGAGAGCAGGAGGTTCACCAAATACTAGCTTAAGTTTGCCAGGTCCTTGCACAACCATATCAGTTGCTCGATACTGGTCACCAAATGCATGTCTGCCTATGCAAATTGGCATGGTCCAACCTGAAAACAGTGGAGATTCAAGCTGATCTCATGCAATTTTATTTATGGATTAATTAATAAGAACAACAAATCCCAACCTGGCACAAGCCGTGGGATATTCTTGCAGATGATTGGTTCTCTGAAAACAGTGCCTGCATTGTAATCACAGAAAAAGTAAATGAAAATTAACAGACAGACGAAAGATGATGGAAGGGAAACAGGAACAAGTTAATTGGACTCACCATTCAAGATGTTACGGATGGTGCCATTAGGACTTTTCCACATGCTTTTCAAATTAAATTCCTTAACACGGGATTCATCTATGGGATCATTAGCAGATGATAAGACATGAATGGTAACTTTACACATTTAGCAATATACATATAGTTGGTGAAGAAAATCTTGAACAAATAGATAAATTAATAAGAACTAAAGAACGTGGACAAGTACCTGGAGTGATAGTCGCACATTTAATTGCTACATTATACCTATATGGAGTGATATTATTACTCATGGAAAGAACAGAAATGAAAAATGAAAAGAAAAGAAAGAGACAATATGAACAAACTTGAGAGTAGCTTCAGCGCTTTGGACTGTAACTTGATCATTGGTGGCATCTCTATTTGTAAGGCCAAGATCAAAATACTTTATATCCAATTCCAGAAACGGAAGAATTAGCTGTTGCAAAATCAAAGAGAATACTTCGGCATGAAAAGTTCATCTTTGTTATAAAATAGAGGGAAAGAAGAAAAAATGACCTTGTCCTTGATGGATTTCCAAATGACCCTCGTCATTTCATCTCCTGCAAATTATAAATGATAATGAGCCAATCATGCAGCAGTTCAAATAACAATAGTAAGAACTACATCAACTCATCGGGTCAATATCAACTAACCGTCCATCTCGACGACGGGGTTGCCGACTTTGATCTTGTGGAATTTCAACGACTCCATCGCCACCACTTTCTGTAAACAATGACAAGCAACCGTCAAGGCCTTCGACAGACAAAGGCCAAACAAAAAGCCCCCACACTTTCACACGTGCAATAAATCTTGAAGAGTCAAAAGGCGTAGATGTGGTAAAAATCATTTTTTAATGCCGTTTGCCAGCTCAGCAGCACATCTTTTCCTCATAATTTTTATTCTAATTAAAACCAGATACAAACAAAACCAATTAATTTCTATTTATAAAATGTATTTATTGAGAAAGAAAAGGGGGAAGCTTCTCAATCTTTTAAACTAAAAAATATCATTTAATTGATTCACTCATATGATTACTTAGAGGATGTGTAGTTGGGTTGTTGGTTATAATTTTTAATTGTAATTTTTGTATTTTTATATTGAATTTTATGTATTTTTCAAGTTTTTGTATTGTATTTTTCAGTTTTTATGATGTTTTAGTATATTATTTTTATTAGTTTTTGTACTGTTTTTTTTCTATTTTTATATTTTAAAAAATAAAAAAATAAAAACTAAAAATAAAACCTAACTAAACAAGTCTTTAATTTCTAAAAATAATTATTAGGCAAATAGAATATATTTTATTGCTTTTAGAATTCGTTGAATTTTTTCTTTTCTTTATTTCTTTCATATGAAGTTTAAATTTAAAAGATGAAATAAAAAGTGTTGATTAAAATTCTAATTTTTATCAAAATATATTCTATAAAATTCTTATATTTAATTACAAACTCTCTTTTTCATGTAATATATGCTAATTTTATATTTTAAAATTTTATTTTTTACAATATTTATTTTTTAAACTAGAATATTATTATTATTATTTTATTTTACTATTTTTATAATATAGATAAATTATTTCAATTTAAAAATATATAAACTATTTCAATCTAAAAATATAACTCTTAATTATCTAAAATGTATGCATTCATGTGGTAAAGATGCATAAAATTTTAATGTAATATATAGTAATTTATGAATTTAGAATTATGTTTTGTTCTCTTGGCTCTCTGTCACACTCTTGCACTTTCAAATTAGATTTAAAAAATAGTATAAAAATCGAAAATAATACACAAAATCTATAAAAATACATAAATTATAATTAAAAATTACACCTAACAATAATATCAAATGAGATAAATGCAAGACTCCAATTTAACCTTTCATTATAACACTTCCATAAGGGAAAAAATGAAAAGGAAGGATAATCAAAGCACTAGTCTTTTTTCTTTTCTCATTTCTTACCTACAATCCTATCATAGGCCAACAAGATCATAATTCGTGCCCTTTTGACAAGAAAATAATGTCTTATTAAGTTAATAAAGGAATTATAGTTAAAAATTTGTACACTTAAAGCAATAAATTTGACCACCCAAAATTCAAGGAGATGTAATCCTAAAAATATTCAAAATCTATGTAAGAAGAATCATTAGCTTGTGGGCTACCAGAAGCATTGTTTTTATTCCCTTCGACATCAGCCACCTTCTTCTCTGCTGGTGGAGCCTCTTTGCTAGCGAACTGAGAGAAGTCTACAGGTTCAGGAACATGTGGAGGCAGTGCACTTCTGACTAAAGCCCAGTTGACACCTTCAAAAAATGGATGTTGTTTTATTTCTGTAGCACCTCTTTTGTAGGCAATACGTTTCTGTGGCTCTTTCACAAGCAGGCCTCTAATGAGGTCACGAGCCACATAGCTGACTTGTGGGGTGTCTGGAAATCTCAATGGCTGCCCAACAACATTGAACAATGTTGCCCTGTTTCCTGATCCTTTGAAGGGTGTTGTTCCGTGCAACAATTCGTACAAGAATATCCCAAATGTCCACCAGTCCACTGCGCTCCCATGACCCTCTCCTCTTATGATCTCTGGGGCCAAGTACTCGTGCGTACCAACAAATGACATCGATCTCACATTTGTTGGCTCTGCCATTAATTCTGGGAGAGGACCCCCTCCCATCAACGTCCCAAAGTCTGACTTTGATTTGCGACTCTTTTTACTGGGCAAAATTCTTGGGAAGAATGTTGATGGCTGCATACAACCATGCACAGCATATTCATCATCCAAAATTCCCCCACCTCCATTCCCTCCGCCATTGCCTTCTCGTGTAGACGATGACTTCACCAAGGTTGGGCTTACAGAGCAGCGGAGGGATAAATCAAAGTCCGAGAGCATGATATGTCCCTCATCCCTCACCAAAACGTTCTCTGGCTTCAGATCCCTGTAAACTATGCCCAACATGTGCAGATATTCAAGTGCCAACAACACTTCTGATGCAAAAAACCTGTTGGCCAACACATCATTTATGAATATATCTTCTAATTGAGACCACAAGAATAATGACCATGGTAATGCACAAGCACATAATAATAATGAAGCCAAGCGAAAAGGTTTAAACGATGGAGGTTAGACCCTATATACCTTGCTGCTTCCTCGGTAAAATACTTGTTTGGTTGTCTCTGTCGGAGAGAATGGAGGTTGCCTCCACTGCAAAAGTCCATCACCAAGCAATAGAACTTATCGGTCTCAAAATAGGAATACAGAGTGGGCAAAAAAGGATGATCAAGGAGTCCAAGAATCTCTCTCTCTGTCTGCGCTCTCAAAAGCTTGTTTCTGCTAGCCAGGGAGGCTTTGTCCATGACTTTCATGGCAAAGTAGGTGTTAGTTCCTCTAAGTTCAACAAGATAGACGCTCCCAATATCTCCATATCCAAGCCGTTTGAGCAGCCGAAAGTTGCTTAGACCGATCCCACCTTTGGCATTGATCATATTGATGGCATCCCATCTAATGTCCCCACCTGTGTGTGGTCTGAGGTGTGCGCTTGTGCTCTCGAGGCTGTTACTACGATTGCCAAGGTTGTTGGTGGTCTTGGAATCGTTTGCATTTGTGTTGCCTGAAGGGTTTGGTCGTTGAGGATTTGATGGGGCTTTTGTGTTATTAGAAACATGCTTGACCAATGGATCCATCTTTTTGGGATCAAACATCGGATTAGTGATCACATTTTCCGAAACCTTGGAGAAAGCAGGTTCTGCTGATGAACTGAGACCATCTGCCTTCCTGGTATATTGACTGGAAGAATTTTGTTTACTCATGTTTCTGGATTCACATTCTGCTTCTTCTGCTGGAACGTAGCTCATCTGATGAAACACAAGAACAAGAAATTACAAGAATCCTATTGAAATATTGGACAATTATGCAAGCGAGGCTGGAAACCAGAATTAGTGTTGTAGAAATCTAACTTGAGAAATAACCGTATTAAATGGAACAGAAAAATCCATTCTTTTCCAAGAAGAAGCCAATTAATCCAAGACAATTAATTGAGTTGGAGTACAGACCGTGTGAGAGACCGGCCACTTGAAATGTTTGGATGATATCGATGAAGCACCAAGGATACGCCTCGTAACAGGTATTCCTAATAACAGTACCAACCACAATATTTACATCGGAATCTACCACTTCCACATGCACAAAACAAATAGTCTTACGACGAGCAATTTGATAAAAATGAAACAACGCACGTAAAACTATAATTTATACAGCGGCAATGCCAAAGCCATCGTGATATCTCAGATGAAACTGTGTTTGCGTATCCGCTCCTCCAACACGAAATAAATAAATGTAAACAGTGTTGAAGAAAACAAGATACTTTTGTTATCATATGGATCAAGAGCTACTGCAACAGAATTGCTCATTGTTTCTGTAAGTTCCAGAGATGATGAATTGAGCTATTGAAATGAGATCTTTGATTAATATCATTTCCAAAGAGAAAGGAACCAACAAAATTAGTTGTCAGCTTTTAGTCATGGCCATTCAACATAATCTGTCGTCTCTGTGTGGGACGCACGTAGGCCTCAAATGAAATGACAAACAAGTAGGATTAGTAGGATTTGCGAATATTCTATTGACCATGTTGTACATATCGGGTAGAGATTGTGAATGACACATTTTGGTTTTCCTGTCGTCATGTTCTATTTCGTATTTTTGATATCTGGGATGACAAAATGCCAGCATATGTGAACGAAAAATGAAACAAACATTCATTTGTGAACGTAACAGAGGAAGACTTCTTTGAGAGATATATGTATATATTTTATGTACATACTTACGAGAATGCAGAACGATCCAGAATGATATCAAAGCTGCACGAACAAAAGAAACATGGCATTGATGGTGGGGACTTCTTGAAAATGGAAAAGAAAACTATAAACAAAGCTTAAAATTAGAGGCTTGTTCTGAGTGTGAATTTTGTGAAAAGAAGAAAGGTGAAAGGAAAGGGAGGTGATCTTGATGAAAGTTCAACAAAGGAAATTAGAGAGAAAGGGAGCTAGAGATTGATTGGATAATGTGCAATCAACAGCATCTGGAGTGGATCTGTTGTGGACTTCGTTATTTTCTAAGAGACCCTTGTTTTCGAAGATTGAGAGGAACTTGTGGAAACAAATCCAAGTCCCAATTATAAATATGATTATTAACAACAATATTTTATGTATAACTAGCGTTTAACATATATTTTCCTAGTTCTTGCCACCAATGTAAATTGGCAAGAACAATTGCAATTAATGAGTGTATACTATTAAGGACGTGGAAAGAGAAATAGAGGGACAGAGGAAACGGTCGTAGCTATGAAAAAGGGGTGGATGACCGTCATATCCTCTTTCTTATTAGTTTTAAATAGCTAGTGGTCAATATTTCTTTTTATTTTCACTAGCCTTTGAAATAAAAATGAATTAGCCAACTTCATTGCCATGATTGATCGACCAGTTTTTTAGTTCCAACATTGTGCATTTTCTGGTTAACATGTTGCATTATTTTATGCAGTCGAAAGGCCTTCAGCATCTAGACATTATAACAAAGAATATTTCTTTATCTTAGCCCGACTCGTACCCGAACTGTACTTCCGTACTATGGAAAACATCATCTTCAAACGTTTTATCTGAATAAAAATATTTACCAATTTAACTATTCAAACTAATGTCTTACTTAGCATGTATGGTCCTTTAATTATGATTCCTTCTGATTTTTGCGTTTTAATTTCGAGAAATTTCCTAATTAAGTTGTTTAATATAAAAGTTTCATATTTCATTCTTTTATCTTAATATTTCAACTCCATTTTAGTTTTTATTAACAAAAAAAAAAGATGTATGAAAAGAATAATTTGTAAACACATGGGTACCAGGCTTTTTCCTTTAATTCACAACATCCACCCATTAGAAGAGAAACCAATGACATTATGGCATTTAAGAAGAAGGTAATGAACCACTATGAGTCCTGACTTTGTCTTTTAAATAAATAAATTCAACAACTAAAATTCATCAGAAGGACCTAACATAGGTCTTTTTGTTGATTTTGAACGTACAAGAATAGTGAGGGAAAAAAAACAACTGAGCACATTTCACAGTAATGAAGAATAATAATGGCAAATGATATTTCTAGCTACAGAACTTGGTATAAAATGTGCAAGACTACAAGGTGCAGAAAATGCAGCTAAACTATGCTATTTAATGTTCAACGAGTTTGATTCAAACTAGTATAAATAAGCCACCATTGAATCAAATTAAGATTCTAGAGTTCACCAAAGCTAGTGACCCAGTAATAGAGAACTTCCGCTTCTCATATCATTAGTCATAGCCTAATAAATTCACCATTCTTATACATTCAATATCACTAGAATGGCCCATGTTAAGTCCTTTCGATGAATTTCAGCTGTTGAGTTTATTGATTTAGAAAACAAGGTCAAGATTCATAGGTGTTCTTTTTGCCATATCATTTTTTTGTTAACATAGACCTCACAAAAAATACTACACCGAGTTAAAACATTAAGGAATAACATAGAAAACTTTTATATTTGAGGACTTATTAGAAATTTTCTCAAAATTAGAGGATCAAAATTAGGGCATTAGTCAGCGTTTCTTAATATGCTTGGCTTTTGTTGAGATGTATTAACTGCTAATTCTTTGATTAATTGAAGTTTTACTTTTTCAAAAAAAAACGTTGTCTCTTTTCACAAACTATAGACTTCATATAGTTTATTTTGAACCAAAAGAGGTTTCAATATATGTTTTGATGATGATAGAATATCATTACCACTAATTGTTTATTTTATTTTGATGTTATTAAAAAGATAAAGATATAAAAGATGTGTAAAAATATAAACAATAGCCAATGAAATATCATAGATGAAGGATGCTTTACATATGATGGAAGGTGTCAAGGCCAAGAGTTTCAAAAATCTTAAAGTTAAACTTGTAATTTTTTAATGCAAATCTTATCTTAATGATTTTAATATTTTTAAGGGCACTTTTGCATGTGTTTTGCATACTAGGTGAGAAATGTATAAATATATGATTTCAAATAATCATGTCTTGATTATTAAAATAATTTGAAGAACTTTTTTAATGCATTTGAGTTCATATTTTTTTTCAAAAGAGTGTGTTTTGGAAAGTTGAAAAAACTTAGGAAAATGTTTAAATTTTGTTTTCAAATATATTGATCGACTAATGTAGTCTATTAAACAACTATTATAAGTAGTTTGTACATATTGGTCAACTACTACAGGAGTGTGGTTGACCAATATTTGGAGAAAACTAACAAGTAAAAAGTCAATGAATTTGTATGGGTCATTGGTCGACAAAATAGTCAACAATTATAGCATATTGATCTCCACTCCCCAACAATGCTATTAGAGGTTCCATTACCTCTTAATACAAGTAACAGTCTTCTTTTTTAGGTGAGGATGACCCTTAACAATCACAATATTCTTTTTAAAAAGTAAAGAGAAGCCTTTAATAAATCTTTTCTAAAGCAAAGAGGGGTCTATCCTATCCAAAAATAACTAACCCAATAATTGAAAAATCCCCTTTGAAATAACCAAATATACTTTTAATAATGTTTCACTTAAAGTTCAATAACCAAAGGACTCTTATGCCTTCAAAGATGAATAATGTGAGTTATAAACCACTTGAAAGCTTAATAAAAGTAGAAAATGATGGATTGAAAGCACAAAAATTGGATTTGAAGTTTAAAAGATGAATATTAAAGAAAATGAACACAAGAACACTTGAAAAATTGGTATATATCTCTTTGCAAGCTCAAAACTCAATCAAGATTATATAAAGATTATTACAAATGCATTGGAACTCTTATTTATAGTATTTTAAATAAAAAAGAGTCATTGGACATGTTTAATAGTTGTTAGGTTGATAAAAAATAGTTGAAAAGTAAGAGTTACATAACTAAAAATTGAAAAATTAAACCAACTGGGTGACTAATTGAAGGCATCAGTCAACCAATCATCGACCAATTACTTTAAAGACCTTACATTGGTCTACCTGTTAGGAATGACTTGTCGACTAGTGACCTAGTTTTGCTATACAATCATTTGTATAATTTAAAACTAAACAACTTTAAATCTTTTTATTTAATTCCAATTCAATTCAAACAAGTTATAAATCATATCCTAAGTGAATTTAAATACCAAACATGAAAATTAAGATAAAAAAACATAATGTCCTGGTTTATGACTAATTTAGCAAATTCTTGAAACTTTTAGTTTTAAATCAATTCAAAGCATTCTAAACTTTTTTTTTTTTGCTTCAATAAAACATTACACATAAGTTTTAAAACACATTTCAAGATTGTTTCAGTAGTAAATTGATTTAATTGTGTTAAACTCAAATTTTGATTTATTTAGTGACATTTGTGTAGTTTTAAACTTATGAAATGTAAAAATGTAAAATTAAGCCCAAAGATTATATAAGCTTCAATCAAAACTTACACACAAGCTTAAACTACCTAATTGAAGGTCTTAGAGCTTTCATAATGGTTATTTTTTCATTTTCTTCAAATTTGGCCTCCAAGTCCATACTTTTCACTTTGAATAATTCATCAAATGTACCTACCTTTTAATATTACACCAAAAACTCAAATTGTTAGAAAAATTCATGTTTTGTTATTATTAAAAAATATTAAAGTTTCTTGATTCAATAGTCTCCTTATTTTTTTACGATGACAAAGCATATGATATTAGGGAGTAAAAAACATATTGAAAATTAAACATTTCAAATCATAAACATAATGAAATAGCACATTTCATCATATAGGTTCTAATACTAAATATAAACGACACTCCTCTATAGTTCATCCATTAAAACAAATCATACTCTCCTTAACTATATGCATTAACACATTTGGAAGTAATAACACATTAAGGAGTTATAAAAGCACAAATTGCATCAATTGTACACATTATGCATCTTTAAACTTTAAAAACACATATTATGCACATTTAGCATTAAAACCACATGCTAACCTATATTATACATATTATACATTACAAACACATATTTTGACTTAAAAAATAGAAAAAATGCCATAAAAGCAAAAGCATAAATTTGAATCATTCAAAAATTAATTCCCACTATATGAAATAAATAATATCATATAAAATTCTCCCTCTTTTTAACATCATAAAAAAGTCATAAAGGAGTTAAAAAAGATGCTAATTTTTGTTTAAAGAAACAATTTTATGGAGGAGATAACATCAACGTTGAAGAAGTATGCATAAAACACAAAATTTTCAAATAGATTGAAGTTAAAAGCCATACATAAACAAAAATCAAGGTTGAAAAGGAATGCATAAACACATTAATTTCAAATAGACTACTATCAATGTATAATTCTCTTCTAAATATGCAAAACCTATCCATATTCATTAGTCTAGTGAAGATATAAACTAATTGGTGTTATATATTAACAAATTCTAATTCTATGTCTATATTTTGCACATGATCTTTAATGAAATGATATCTAATCACAATGTTTTTAGTCCTTAAATGTTGAATTGGGATTGGTTAGGCACATAGAATTAGTGTTATCACACCTAACTGGGACCTTAGTAAGCTCTATGTTATAATATCTAAGTTGTTACCTAAGTCAAAGCACTTGAGAATAATAACTATCAACCACTGTATATTCCACTTTGACGGTTAATAAAGTTATCGAATTTTGCTTCTTACTAAACCAAAAAGCTAATGTGTTTCCTAAAAATTTATGAGTGCATGATGTACTCTTCTTGTCTTAAAGACTACCAACATAATTGAAATCAGAATAGCCAACTAAATATATATATACATTTCTAGGATAGCATCATTCTAAAGATGATGTGCTAACTAAATACCTTAAAAAATAGTTGAAATATGTCAACAAATGTAGTTCCCTTAAATTTATGCATTACAAAACATATAATCACATGAGGGAAAGTACACATTTTAAAATGTTAAAAAAATGCACAATTTCGAAGATAATACCACTTACAAAAATGATACCACTTATAAAAACATAATACAAATTTTAAAAACTATGTTGTCTAATATATACAATGCATTAATTTGATAAATAATATAAAAATCTAATACTAATTATAAATGATACCAATAATATATTACATCACTTATAAATGACACTCATTTAAAATATGGAAAATCCTTTTTCAAATCATACAAAAATTTTAATATAAATACGCCAAAGTTAAAAGTCAATCTACTTTTTCATGCAATAACTTCCCATAAACACATTCACCAGATTTTTTGCACAAAACTTATATATTATGGCTAACATACCTAATTAAAGCGTATCACCAAATGTTTGTCAAGAAAAATTTTATCAAATAAAACTATAGAAGTACCTCCCTTTTTGCATCCCCTCTTGATATCAAATTCTCTTCTCCTCACTTGGTTTAATAATATTGCTTGGTCGGCTCGTGTGAGGGTTTCATGGTGAATTTTTCACTTCCATTTCAAAGTTAGAGAAACAATATTTTGCTATTTTTGCTTTACACCAAATTTTCGCCAATTGATGTTGACATACAAATTAAAGAATCAATGCATTTTAGATACCCATATTAACTTGGTTCTTTGGGGGTATCCTTTATACCTTTTCAACGTATATTTGTAAAGGTTTTCTAAGCTTCCTATGCTTAGCAAAACAAAACCTTTTTATATGCCCAACATGATCACAAAAATAACATGTCAAATGAGCATGGTATAAATGAAACCTATGATCTTTATGCTTAAATGAATTTCTCTTATTATTCAACCTATGTAGGTCTATGGTATGAAAATGAAACATGCCATTTTTTCTGACATGAGACATAAATTTATTTCTTAATCTATCCCTAAATGTTCTTCCTTGGTGAAATTTATGCCTAGAATAAGAATTAAACATGTTTCTAGTGATACGTGCTAAGCATATCTAAGTTTTAAATAAATATAAAGTAAAGAATCCTAATAAAAATAATAAAACACACAATTAGGAAAATGCACTTATCTTAATGCAATATAGCAATTGTGAGTCCAAGTTGTCAATTTATAAGGACTGTTATTAATACAGAATTCCTATCCTTGCCATCTAACGTACTCACTAGGTTATTAGTTTATTGAATAATAAAAATAAATAAAAGAACTAAAGTCAAAATCTAAGACAAATAATAATAATTAACAAGCAATCATGAAGATAGGATTTAGAAAGTTAATCCCCCCTAAGATATATTCGTATTCATCACTTAACCTTGATTCAATAAATTCTCCAAATTATCTTATATCGTAGGTTCTCTAAGT
>JAOXYD010000002.1:12934024-12948144 GCA_028565735.1 Pinacopodium congolense
GTTCAATTTATTATTGCCACCATCAAAATTAACCTTTATCTATCTTTTTAGGGAGCATCAAAATTTGAAAGAGACAAGCGGTAAAAGAAGTTGGTGGGTAAAGGCACAAGATCATTGCAAGCAGTTTTTCCAGTAGTTTCCAAATAAGGTGATAACTTTAAATGACGCCCCAAGTCATATTCTTTGGTTGCCTAAATGCCCCCAACAGTGTGGCAAAGAAACATTCAAGTTATGTTATTAATGGATACAAGTTCATAACTAAAAAATGGGATGTAAGGTGTAAGAGTCAAAATAATGGGATTTCTTTGACAACATTAACTCACATGTTTGCAAGTTCTAAAGACCAAAATCCAACACTTAAACATGTGAATTATTATAGTTCAATAGAAGAAATTATTGAAGTAGATTATTGGGGACAATTCAGTGTAGTCTTATTCAAATGTTGTTAGTTCCAAAAGGAGAAAGATG
Source organism: Pinacopodium congolense (assembly GCA_028565735.1). Taxonomy (NCBI): domain Eukaryota; kingdom Viridiplantae; phylum Streptophyta; class Magnoliopsida; order Malpighiales; family Erythroxylaceae; genus Pinacopodium; species Pinacopodium congolense. Next base: position 12,934,493 of record JAOXYD010000002.1, read on the forward strand.
ATTATTAGCTTACTCGGGTAAACTTCAAAATGTTATGTTATACATAGGACCCTTTTGTATTAGTTAATCAAGTACATCGAGTGTTTTATATAGCTGATTATATTAAGGAAGGTTGTTATTATGTGGAGAAGAAGGTACCTAGGTATTTTTTTGATGTATCTATGAATGAGAATGAAAATATTGAAGAAACGTATTGGGAAGAACCAAATGACTATGGTAATGATTTCTTCAAAAACGATAGTGATATGGACTTTAATTGGTGTAGAGAAGATTTACCTGTCAATATGGTTGACATACCTCCAAATAGCTTAAATATTGGAACAGTAAATGATGATGATGAACATAATTCAAACTTTGATGACACTAACTAGGATTGGATGGATGTTGATCAATAATTTGGTATAAAATTTCTTTAGTTATTTTTCTTTTTAATTAAAAAATATGATTCCCATTATTGTATGTTTCACTATTCTTTATTATAAGCATTTAATTTTCATTAAATGTGTTTACTAATAATATTCTTTATTGTTTCATATCTTTATAATGAAAAAAGGGAAGAAACAAATATATGCGACCAAGTTCATTAAACCAAGGTTTATGGAAAACTTTTTGAGAAAACAACCAAAGAAGGCTCATGCTTATGAACTAAAAGATTCAACTAACTTGTTACATGGAGAGTAAGAGCATTTGGAAGATAGTAAAGAGTAATGTAAAATCATTGAAAAAAAACACAACAATAGTAATTTCATTTGTTATCCTTGAAAAGGTAAATGTTTCCTCATTTATTGAACTTTGTCTACAAGTAATCCTCATTTATTTTGGCTATATGTGTAAGTTATTCTTGTACCTTATATTTTATTTTACATTTTATGGCTTTAATTTTCATAAATTTTAATAGAGAGGAATGTCCCAATTCTCTAAAAAGGATGACAGGCCACAACCTTTATGTCTTTTAGGTAGTGTTGCTGACTTCTTAAGGTGGAAAAAAACAAAAGAAACCAATTAAGGAACAACCACAAGTAGAACGAGTAAGTAAAAGGGATGAAGAAGACATACAACAAAATAACCTTAGAGATCAAACTTCTAAGAGTTCTACAGAGGAAGTGACTATTAAAATAGAGTATGTTTTTTTGAAGTGGAAAGAACTATTTAATAACATTATGGAACGAAAACTACAACCTCCCAAAGACATATTAGAAGGCCAAGAAAATAGAAATGATACAAGTATAGATGTTATAGAAACCGGTACAACTCATTGCAATGGTAATCATATCTTACACTATTATTTAAAATTTTCTTTTATTATATACTGAAATTAATAATTGTTTTAAATATAAAATTTGTGAAGAAGAGGGGTAGAGGTCCAACTTTTCTCAAGAAGGTTCATACAAGATCCGTGGATCATCTCAAACTAATTTTTTTAATACTCTTAATCAGGAAATTGGTCTTGATGAGAAGACGTTAACAGAATTTACACTCTTCTTGGGTACTGCAATTCGTAAACAAAATCTTGCACCTCTGAATCATGTCAATTGGCGTAATATTTCCACTTTCTAATGCTGAAAAGTATATTGTAACTTATAAAAGAAAGCTTGGAAAAGTGTATAAGCAAACTTCTGAAACTATAAGAGAGAAAATTGTGAGTAGTATGTTATCTTTATACAATTATTTATGTTGTCCATACTTTCATTAAGATGATCAAATTATTCTTCATTGCTTATGTTTATGACCTTATTGAGTATTTTTAGTATTGATTCATTATTGTCAAAATAAGTTTTAACCTTAATTTGATTGAATAAGTAGCACATTACTTTTCTTTTATAGGCTCGCATTGAAGAAATGTAAAAACAAAATGATAGTCAGAAGCTTGAAGAATTTATGACTGATGTAAGACTTGGATGTAATAAATTATTTGGAAGAGGTGTTAAATTTTCTATCATGAAAGAAAATAATATGGCAAGTGAGGCCTTTTACAAAGTTCCTAATGAGTATCTACAATCCATTAAGATTGCATTGGAAGAAGAGATGAATCAGAAAGTAGAAGCTGAAAAAAAGAGAATGAGAAATGAATTAGAGCAAGAGAAAGCCGAAAGATTGGAAATGAACAGGCAACTAGAACAAGATAAAGCAGATAGAGAAAAAATGATGCAACAATTGTTCACTCTCATTCAATCTCAACTTGGGCAAACTAGCACCACAAATATGGATATGCTTTGTAAATTATTGCATCTAATCAATTAAGAAGTGATTATACTCCTCTAAATCGTACACATCAAGAAGAAGAACTTCAAGTAATAAACTTCCTTAATTCACTCTTATATCATCTTGTTGTCATTTTCATTGAGATTATTAACAATTTACTTTTTCTTATCTTCCATTTGCAATTATAGTGTAGCAAATGTGAGTAAAAAAGGCTATGTATTTTGAATTTTTTCATAAAAGAACTATATGATTGTGTTGTTAGTTTTTGAAATATGTTAATACTTTTGATTAATTGGAAGTCACAATCAATTATTTGGCATTTCATTCTTTAGATATATCAACATATTAATGATTATCGTTGTTTTAGAATTATTCTAATCTACTTTTTATTTTTTTGTGTAGGGAGGTGATGATTAGTAGTGGATAAGGAGGTACACTGTCAATCAATTTGGAGTACTCTTACATGTTGGTTTTGTTTTATATTTTGGTTGGTATATTCTCGATATAGACTAGAAGAAGATCATGTAGGAAAATGTTTGGACATTTTTTAGCTAATGTATTTTGAATATGTTGAAGATTAAATTCCATCAATCTATATTTTAGTTATTGTATTTTGGATATCATATACATTAATGAATATATAGCCACTTTTGATACTATGTTTTATTGTCTTTACAATCAATAGTAATGTATATATGATTATTGTCTACTCAATGACAGGGTCTTATTTTTACATTAACTCGTTGTTGCTAAAAAAAGGATATGTTATTGCTTTTATTATTAAAAATCATTGCGTAAAAATAATTAATTCGTTGCCTTATAATGATTCAAACTGTTGCTATATTCATTCATAATTGTTGCTATATGTTGAAACTATTTCGTTGCCTTAGACAAAACTTAAGGCAATATTTTTTATTTCGTTGCCTTATCAAAAAATTATGTTGATTTATATCTATAGCAGCGTCACTTTATTTAACGACACTAATTCTATTTCCTTAAATAAAAGGTAACAATAATTGTACTTCTAATTACGTTTTTACTTGTTGCCTAAAGCTTCTTTTGCCATCGTGCCATGATATCTTTCACTTTTAAAAATTAGTGGTTTATAGTTTTGGCAATGATTTCTCATTTTGGCTGAAATTATTGTTAGTATTTATATTAAAGGTCAAAATGATTGATTAAAAAAATAGAAACTTTTTATTGGAGGGTTCACTAATTTATTGGTGTTGATATATACCAATTTGCATAATAGTAATTCCCATGGTTGGTTTTCTCTAATACAAAATAAGATCTCCGTTGTATTAATATAATAAATACTATGAAATTAAACAAGGAAAATGAATATATGGCAAGAAATGAATATATTCTTGGGATTTTTTATTATTACCAACAATGTTCGATCCATTGAAACGATTAAATAAAAATAGATTGAACAGTTTCTTACATAAATGCAATTACAATTCATTAATTTTGGAATGGTAACTATGCGGACAAGGCATATTTCTCACTAATTTGCACACTTAGAACAAACTGTATCAAAATATGAAATTGAATGAGTAGAATACACGAATGAATTGACTACATGTATCTACTAGAATCATACATGAAGGTCTAGAAATTCCATGCAAAATCATCCATAGAGGTGAGATCATGACGTGATAAGAACGTGGACACAACAGAATCAAGGTAAAAGCCAGAGCTATCAAAGGAAATATCCATGTCCTCTGCATCCTTAGCTTCATTGGAAGTCTTCACTCGCGCATTACTTGGCTGTATTTCTTGTTCCTGCGATTGTAGTTCTCCTAAATTTGGTGCTTCAAGAGGCATTGCATTACTACCCCATAGACAATTTCCCTCAAACGTGTTCAGCCCGTAGGGGTTCACTGAAGAAGACGACGAAGAAGAAATGGGTGCGTTCTCTATGGATGATGCACAAAAGAGACTTATGGGATCATGTGAGTTATGACCCTGAAGAGAACTCAGAAGTATATTAGGGTTCTCGTAACCAGAAGTTGATGCAGGCACCGGAATGGTCTGAAGCAAGGAAGGCTGAGCGTTGACAAGAGGAGAAGTGGAAGGAAGGGGTAATGCAGGTGGTTTGATTTCCATTGCTGGCTTTGAGTTAACATTGGTGATTGAAAATGTTTGTTGGTTATATTGTGTTGCACTGCCGCGTGTGACCTTGTTGGCGGCTCTTTCATGGGAAGGTATCATATTGTGTGTTTTAGGGTCCAAGCCTTGTGAAAGGAGTTTTTTCTTTATGCATGAATTCCAAAAGTTTTTCACCTCATTATCAGTCCTTCCAGGGAGGTGCTTCGCTATTTGAGCCCACCTGTTATGATACAGATTGTGGTAAAAAAAAAAAAAATCGTTTTTTAGGTCGTATAATCTTATGGTTTCATGACAATTACCTGATTTTGGATTTATAAGAGCCAACTTCTTTTTGTTACTGTCAAAAAGATATAAGCGCTTACCTTTAAACTAATCTTTCTAAACTGTTTTTGAGCTCCATAAACAAAATTTATTATACATAAACGAAATTACGTATCAATGATTTGAAATGATTCTTACCTGTTGCCTAAAATCCTATGAATGTCTATGATGATTTGCTCTTCTTCGGCGGAGAAAGTACCCCTCCTCAGGTCTGGTCTCAGATAGTTTATCCATCTCAATCTACAACTTTTGCCGCATCTCTGCAGACCTGCAATTATATGTCAGTATATAAAACCTGAGGGACCTCAACTTCACTTAAAACTCTATATACTTCATTATATTCATAAATACCAGCTAGCTTGGGTACAGTACTCCAACTTCCATGTCCTTGGGTGGTGATGTAGTTGGCCAGCTTTTCATCTTCTTCAGGAGACCATAACCCTCTCTTAACTTTCTGTTTGCTGCAACATCTATGTCCCATCTCCCAAGCCCTTAATTTCTAGTCTCCTATAAGCTTATATCTTTTGTATGTAACTGGGGAGTTCCGCTTTCCTCGGATATTTAAACACTCTATAGATGGGATTGTTTAGGTACGAAATGTCAAATGGAGAGAGAAAGAGAGAGAGAGAGAGTAGAGTGACAGACAAGTACGTAACTTTCCAAGAAATAGAGTGCAAGTGTTACATATTCAACAAGAAAACCAGACTAACCTGTGTGCATGATGTTTCGTTTTGTAATGCTACTTCTTAGCTTAAATGAGTGTAAAATATCACGAGATCCCAACTACGAGTCAAGGTCCCACCACAAACAAAAAAAATGGAAGGTCGGATTCTGCCAATTAATTAAAGTGTACTTAAAGGGTTACTTGCGGTCATTAGAGTGTAATTGAGCTTGCACGACATGCATATAATATACATGAGTGAAGATATTAAACGTGATCAGTCCTAATTAATGTACATGAAAGTTCAACCTTTATAAAGTTTCCAATTTCGCATTACTTGTCAGCCCTACTCCTGCATATGTTTCCGTAATATAGTGTACCTAGTACGTATATTAATCCAGCAAATATTATACAAGCAGGCTAATCCAAAAGGATGAACAATCAGAGAAATTGAACTAACTAAACTAACTAATGATTTAAACTTGAGGGGCACTCATACTAGGGGTAGGCCACAAAAACATCATTGAGTGATTTTGCAGGTACATGCCCTGATAATTTACGCGATATCAATTGTAAACCACCTTTAGGAAAATCATGTGGTTCGGATCTGCTCAAGCACACACATTCCAGAGTACATATGACATTAAATACCTTTGAAGAAAATAGAGGGCGTGCTTAAAAACCCACCACCCATTTATTCCTCCAGCATTGGATAGAGTGAAATAAGGAGCAAATCTAGGGACTTGGATGAATATTGTCATCCGGTAATCTTTTCAACTTCGTTAGTATATTGATTTATCGGGAAAATGCACTTAACCTTAGCAGGCCATAAGTTTAAGTCCACCAAACGGATCAATTTTAGTAATACCAAAATGGAAGTGAAAAGATATTTTTTACTTGTTCACGTGCAACTTCGTTCTGCTGTGTGGTTATTTTTGCTTACTACTGTTTATGCAGAAGTCTTTTTTCGGCTTTTGCGAACTGATTGTACTTTTGCTCAGCAAAAGGAAAAAGCTATTAAGATTTTTTTTACCAGAAATAATGGTGTTTCGTAGCTGAAAGTGTTCATAATCTATGATGTTAAAAAGTACATTTAGTTGCTAATTAATCTGGAAATCATCATTAATAGAAATGGCGTTGAGAATTAAATGAGGTCTAGAGCACGAGGAGAGCATGTATATTATACACTAGCGAGTAACGATTATGTTTCCCTTAATCGAAGAATCATTCGAGGAAGGAAGGGTCCCCGATGATAGTCCGGTCTCAAACGACATTTTACAGTTTTATGGATTACGCTCTTCCTTTCTCTTAAGTTCTTTACCACAAAAGTGAGAATGATGATTCTTTTTGGGAAAATACCGAAAAGTGTGATTCATGATTCATTGTTCAACAATTATAAACTTTTCTTTGTTTTGCTTTCAATTAGACCAGCGAAAGAAAAACGGGGACGTCATTTTCTTTTCTTCACTCAACCGTTACTTGGGACCTTGAATTGAAAATGTACCAGGCAAAATCCCAATGATGAAACAAAATCCCTTTTTGTTTTTTTTTTCTTTTTTGGGCTTACTAGTTACTTCCCTGTATTCATAAATATCAGTGTGGCATTAACATTTTCACGGGACCCATTCGTACATGATCGACTTTTTGAAGTTATATTTATTGTGGCATTTAATTATAAAAGGCAGTATTTACAATATTCTTTTGATATTTGTAAAGTAAAATTTCATAGATTAGTGAATCACTCGAATGCTCAAAAGTAAATTTGTGTACGGGAAGTCATGTTGAAAAAGGACCATCCTCAAAAGAAAATATGCAACAAAAGCTGTTGTTAAAATTTGTAACAGAGACCATGGTCAAAATGGAAAAGGAGTTAGGAGTGCAAAATTTACAAGAATGACTCCATATGTAAATACGGTCTATAAACATTCGAGGGATGTTATAAATTATATTCAGACAGTTTGGTTTTCATTACAAAAATGGTTGCGTCATTAATCATTTTTTTTTGAGAAATTAAAATTTTTTGTTCTATCAAAATTTAAACCTTGGCAGAGGAAGATGCCTTAAACATTCTCTCCCGTTAATCTAACATAATTTTTTCCAGTTTCAGATTGAAGTAGTCCCAACGATTCAAAACTTGCTCGGGTTTTCGGAAACTTGTTTTTGAAATTATACTGGAATAGATCTATCCTTCTATTAATCTAAATAGAAGATTTAGTGTTTAATAGATCTGGTTTACTTTTCACCAATATTTTAAATTGCTAACTGGAGATTATACTTCAATTATAAACGATTACAATATAAACAATGCGGATGTGAGACTGAATTATGACCAATTGCAATAATTGTCATTGCAAGTGCAATGCATTAGATCTCAATTTAAAATTATGCCTTTTACATTAATTGCAATATACTAAAATTAGAAAGAGAAAAAATTTAATTAATTAAATCTCATATAAATCATTATATTTGGTTGAGTTCAATGATTAAAATGCTTAAATTAATCTTAATTTGAATTGAATATATTTTTTTACTAAATTTAAAACAAAATTATTATTTAAATGTATATCATTTTAATTATGGTTTGTCATTGTCTGTAAAAGAAACTATTATTAATTATTAATAGAAGATATTATTAATTTTCTCCTGCATCAAAATTCAAAATTTCTTATAACTTTTGTATTTGTTTAATTTATTTTTGCAAATATGATACGAGTATACGAGCCTTGTAGCCAATTTCCTGCAAATCATTGTTTTCTTCTTACAAACTCAAGACTAGCAAACACCAAAAAATATTTGTTGATATTGAGTCCCATTTCTACTGCACAGAGATAGATTACAAAAGAAATATAGATTTGTCTTCCACTATCCCATCATTTACATCTCCTTAGCAGCTGTGTTGTATAGCTGAAGCTAATTAATTAGTTGATTGGCTTCAATATCTCACGACAGTATTACCAATCATTCAATCCTTGAAGTGACTTGCTCCATCTTAATCAATTGTTCAAGTAGCTTCATTAACCCTTTTATCAGCAACAGGTAGAGTGAACAAACATATAATCTTCTGTTATCCTACTAATTTTTAGGTTATTATATAAAAAATTGACAATGACATTTTCCATTGTGGCTTTTATTTGTCCACGTCACGCTGGACCTATCAATAGCGATGCTTGTGTTGTTAATCTTGATGGATTAATTATTATGAGAGTATACATCAACTACTGGCATTTCCTGTCTTTTCGTTCATCTTCACATCCAAATTCGGTTCAATGAGTCTGCACGACTTCGAATTAGGGGGGCGGCGGGGGGTATACACATCTTGTGATTTGTTTTTTTTTCAATATGGTTAATTAGTTTTATCATAATAAAGATGTCTTGAAAAGGTTCTTTCCTTAGACTTTAAAAAAATGAATGTAATAGAAAAAATTTAGAAATAATGAGAACGTGAAAACATTGATTTGATGATATAAAGTTGGAAAATATATAAAAATATTCACAATTACAAAATGCAAGTATATACGTTTATACTTATTTCTACAATTTTTTCTCATCATTATAGCCACCAAATTCTTCCATTAATTATTTCTGGTTTTTTTTTTCTTATCATTATAGCGACCAGGTTCTTCCATTAATTATTGCTAACATTTTTTTCTCATCTTTATAGCCAACAAGTTCTTCAATTAATTGAGGTAACCTAGTGATTGCTTTTTCGAGTAATTTATTGACTCACGAAAAGATCTTGTATCAGAAACTTAATTGTATGTTGACTATTCGTCATCTGAGTTAGTACTTGTTCAAAGCTACACTTTTCTTGTATCGATAATTAACAACTTTTCCAAGTAATAACTATATTAAACAATAACATGGTTGCCGTTTCTGAGATCTCCTTAATTACTAAATTTTCTCATTTTTATGATTGATGAGTCCCATTTACAGTTGTTTAGGACTAATGTTAGTTCGATGTGTCATATTTTTCATACTTAGAAGCTTGAAAGAAATTACAAATTTCTTTGTCAACGTATGGGAAAAACATTTCACAAAAATCAGTTAGTTTTGACATTGTCCTTGTAGAGGACTACATTAGGTAATGCATTAACTTATGAAAAAATAACAGTTTTTCTAACTTTTTTCACAAGAAAGCGTTCCAAAATGAGTTGTTGTAATAGATAATAAAGCTTGCACTTCAATAATCGACCTAATCTTTTTTTTTTTCTTGGTTGTGTTGGCTCTAGATAACGTGTATGCTAAATGACACGGCTAATTTGACTAGGTACGTACGAAGATATGAGTACAATTAACGCCTTGATCTGTTTCTTGTTAACCCTTCGATGTTTTATGCAAATGTTTTTGACGAGGTGATCGTCACTGCATAATTGGTGTTAACAAATGCTAATTAATTTCTGCATAATGCATTAGTAGCCTAATGGTTTATACTTTTCCCAGCAGTCAGAACCTTTTTAATTCGAAATTGTACTTGGATGTAATGAGGTTGAAGGAAAAGAAATCGTGTAATTCTATTATATATGGAATTCTAAATTTCATTTATTTTCACATTTTACACATATTTTTTGCTGAAATTTTGCTTTTATATCTTAAGATTTTTTTTGTTTTGCATGGAAATCTTCTTTGAATTTGATTCTTTAATTAAGTCACTTTTTTGTTTTGACCTTTTATTCTTGTTGTTATCATATTCATATAGATATTTTTTATTTTATTTAATCATATTTGCTAACTGGTTTTGAAATAAAACTTAAAGTGTTCTTTTTAGTGTGTGTGTATATATATATATTCTAACTTTTACAGTGTTATGTTTTTTATATATAATTTTTAGTATCTAAATTTCCAAATTTTTATCTCATGATCTTTCATTTCAATGTATCAGCTTTCATGCAACTTTCTGAAACACCCAATTTATATATTTGTTAGACATATTTTCTTGATGATTATCTTAGGTTTGAGGGGTAATTCCATATGATTTGTGTGCATTTTGTATCAATTATTGAATAAAATATTACTGATGTTATTTTCAATGTATGCTCATATTTTTATGAAACTTTGGTGAGCAATTAGATATACTTTTGAATTTAGAAGAGATATGGAGTTAGTTTGAGGAGTTAGAATATAACGTTAGGAGGTTTCATATCAAATATTAAGGCCATAGAATGAGCGGAGAAGAGTGCATCGCGAAATACCAAGAGAAGCCAAACTAGTAAGATTCACGGCTAGGTAACTTTAAGTCTAGACGTGATTTAGGGAACCTTGGAGTCCAGTAGGTTTCACACCTTGTGTTATGCCCCTTGTGTTTTTATTTCATTTTTAGGTCGTTTCTTAAGAAAAATTTTGCATCTTGGAACATTGAGAGTCACCAAGGAGGTCCAAGAGTCATCATAAAGCCATTTTACAAGGATTTTGAGTGAGATTAAAGGAGAAAATTAGATCAAAACACACAATATTGAATATAAAAATTAGATTTTCCAACATCAATAGTAGAGGAGTCTAGAGATTTAAGATCTTTGACTATAAAATTTTCTATCTCTTCTCTCTTTATGATTATTATTATTGATTTTAGGACATTTTGAAACTAATTTTCTCGTAAGATTTAGATTATTATGAACCTTAAGATATAATATTAATAAATTCTTTGATTTAATGTAAATTTCTAAATTTTATTTTAATTGCTTATGGAATCAATGAGATTGGTTTTTAAATGTTTTGTGATCGCAAAATTCAATTCTAATTATATGATGTTATATGTTGAGATGAACCAAATTGAATGTATGAATAAATTAAATTATAGGTGATGTATCTTGTATGAAGTCTTAAACCAAAGGGTTAAATAAGATGTTCAGATTAAATGTGATCTTAATCAAAATAACAAGTTTCATAGAGCATAGTAATGCATTCCATTGATGAATTGAGATAGTACGTCCAACATTTTAGTTTATTAAATTGAATAGGAGTTATATGACTTGACTGTTGATGGCTTGTGTGTATATATTTAAAACGTGAACATGCCTAAGTTTTAACTAATAATAACCAAAAATAAATAATAAATAATATCACACTAAGCAATAAGGCAAGTGTACCTACCACTAAGTAATATAGCTAATCTGAGTAAAGATGTCGAATCTACAAGGACTACAATTATTAGTGAATTTCTATCTTTACTATCTAGCTTAATCAATATTTAGATGAATGGTTAATTAATTAAAGAAAATAGACAAAGAAATTAAAAATAAAATCCAAAGAAGTCTCACAAGGATTAACAACAAATGATGAAGATAGGATCTATGCAATTAATCTCTATACGATGCAATTGTATTCATTTTTTAACCTTGATTTAACACATTTCCTGATTTCATTATACCCTAGACTCTCTAAGGTAAATCCCACTCTTTCTCAAGTTATGTAATTTTATTTAACTTGATACATTTAAGTGAAAGTTATCTTTATGTCAATTTATCAATTGAATGCATTAAACATTTTATAGAATCTATGGTTTTGATTAAGCTCACACTCAATTAGAACATTTTATGTAAGCCTATCTCTAAGTCGTTATGTAAGGTGCATTATTTATGGATTGATCTAAGGCATATATTTGATTTTTCAATCTAAACATACACAATCATATCGTGGAAATTGAAGTTTACATTCTCATAACATTCAAAATCCAATGTTACTGATTCCATAAAAAATTCCAACGTATAATTTGGAAATTCATTCAAAATCCAATATTATTGATTCCATAAACAAATCTAACATACAATTTGGAAATTCAGTGTTACCATAAATCCTACTAGAAACTTAGTTCTAAAACGTTGTAAGAGTCACAATAACAATCATTAAATAAGAAAGCTCATCTTAAATTTCTTGAATTCTTTGCTCTTAGTGATCCTTATATGAATTCCTATCTTGATCCTTAATCTTGATGTGTTTTAATCATTTTTTCTCCTTCATCCTTATGTAAAAATACCTTAAAAGATGGATTTGGATTCCCATCTAGGTCTTGGTGGATACTCTTGGTGTTCAAGAGCCAAAAGATCTTTAAAATGAGGTAAATAATATTTAATGACATGTTAGTTTGGGTTAAAGCATTGTGGTTCGCCCTATGGTTCTTTCTATGAACAAAACATAGCTTAGGACACGAGGTGTGTCCTAAGCCATGGTTTTTAAAGTTGTTTCCAACTTTTATCTCATTTCAGTCTTTTTCCTATAACTCCTTCTCCACCCATCCTTTGGTTATAAATTTAGTGTAGAGCTTCATCACTTGTTATTCTTGCTTTTCAAATCAACTCCACATATTTTCCAATCCCAATGGTGCATGAAAATACTCACCAAAGTCATATATAAATTATAATCACCACAAAACTATGACTAAAAGATATATAATTTAGATACTATCAACCGTGAGCATGTAATTTAATTTAGGGAACCTACAGGCTAAGATAATATGAAGAATCCATTAAATTAAGGTATAATGATGAAAACGAACACATCCTAGGGGATTAAGAATCTAGATACTAACTTCATTATTTCTTGTTGATTCTTGTGAGTTCATATTAGGATTTTTTACGTCAACTTATCAATCAATCTTCTTTTGAATAGGCTGGATAATAGGGATAGGAATTTCCTAATAATTGCAATTCTTGTTGATTGACAACCTACATTCAAATAGATTTTCTACATTATTATATGTACACTTGTTTAATTACATGTTTTTTATATAGTTATTTGAGATTCTTAGTTTATTCTTGTTAGATTTTAATTGTACCTAAGAGGGGAAGGGGAGGGGGGAGGGGGGAAGCTGGTGAATTATGTTCTTAAAAATTTTACAATAAAATCCTAAATTCTGTAATATCTCATGAAAGTTGAATGCTAAAAATAGATAATAATGCTGAATAAAGATAGCAATTTATGATTGTATAAAATAAAATTGATATGCGTAATAACCAATGTTTAAGAAATCAGACCGAACCGGCCAGTTCGACCCGGTTAAATCGAAACCAATTGGTTCACCGATTCGGTTTCATTTAAAAACCGTTATATTTAAAAACCGGAGGGTTAATGGTCTGATTGATCGGTTTGACCGGTTCGACTCGGTTAGTCAGACCGGTCAAACCGATTCAACTCGTTGGTCTGACTCTTTTCAACCCAACTCATCCCTCTTCATTTTTTAAATTTTTTTTATTTTAACCCACTCTTCCAACCTTTTTTTTTACTTTTGTATTATTTTTATTATCTATTAAATTTATTATTTTTATTTTTATTTAATTCTTATATGAGTAACTGACTGATTTTGTTTATATGACTTCCCTCTTCTTTATGTATCATCGTGATTTGATCTTTCATTACAGTAAAA
>JAOXYD010000002.1:12954402-12971111 GCA_028565735.1 Pinacopodium congolense
ATCACTTAGGATATTGCCTTCAGATAATCTAGGATTCGACAATCTCTACCTAGGTTATTAGAAAAATCAATAAACAATATGGTTCAAATCAATGAAGTAACCAAAGATTTGTTAATCATGAGGGTACTAGTCTTATATTAGGATAATTTAGGACTAGACTTCATGAACTTTAAGCCTATTACCTAAGTCTGAGGCATAACCAAATCTCATGATAGGACCAATGGAGATAAGCCAGTGTATTAACTATAGCCCTATCTTGATTTAGTAAAGACCCTAAGTTAAACATCACTGATCCATCAATTAAATCATCTACCATCAATTAAATCATCTACCACCAAAGCTTAACTAAATAATTTAGGAAAAGCAATCTATAGCTCTTTTACAATTAATTAGAATTTTTCTAGGTTTTTTAGATTATCTTTTTAGTTATTTATTTTATTAAATCATAAAGCTGAGTGTTCTCTAGATAATTGTAATTTGATTGACTTAGTACTTATATCATATAAAATTTCTCGTAGGATCGATACTCAGAGTCTTAAATATACTCTACTTTATTACTTGATTTGACCGGTACGCTTGTCGAATGTTGGTCTTGAATTGATTGTTAAATTGTGCATTAAAAGATAGATTAATTTGACCTAATTTTGTATGTGGCCAACCAAAATTAGGATGGTTCCTCCAACCAGGATTATAAGTGTTTGAAAAAGGATTGCCTCTTTGCCTATTGAAATTACTAATAAATTGGACTTATTATAATTATCGAGTAAAAGGACTTTCTTCTTGACACTCTAATGATGTATGGGAGGTACTACCATAACTTTCATATTCCAACTTGTGAGAACTACTACTAGCACCAGTCATCAAACTATCAAGCTTCTTATTCAGTACTTCCAATTGAGCTACAAGAGTTACTGTGTCATTGATTGCATGAACATCATGTGGCTTTTTTGGAAGGCATTCTAAATTGTACTGAAAATTATTTGTAGCCATATCCTTAATTAAATTGTAGGCTCCAGTCGCAATCTTATACATTAAATTGCCTCCAACTGCAGCATCATCAATGGTGTTATGGGTCGAAGGTGTCAATTTAGTGTAAAAGATATTGACTTGCTACCATATATTAAATCTATGACTTTGACACTTTGTAAGCATCTCTCTAAACCTTTCTCATGCCTCGTATAGACTTTCATTTTCATATTGCATAAACAAATTGATCTCATTTTTCATTTTTTGCTATCTTAGCAGGTGGGAAAATTTTAGTAAGGAACAACTTCATTAATTCATCTCATGTAGTAATGGAACTAGATTAAAGTGTCGATAACTAGGCTTTTGCCTTGTCTCTAATAGACAAAGGAAAAATTCTAAATCTAATTGCATCATCAGAGAGTCCATTACTTTTAAAAAGATCATAAATGTCAAAAAAAATTTGAAAATATTTATTGGGATCTTCTAAAACTAAACTCCCAAATTGTAAGAACCTAACCATTGAGATGATACTGTGCGGGATTTCAAAGTTATTTGCATTAACTCTAGACTAAATAATGCTAGCCATAGATCTACCTCTATTCCCTAAAGCTAAGTCCATTATGGATGGTTCTCTATTTTCTACTTGAGGTCCTACAACTACAAGTTCCTCAAGGTCCATTTCTATAGGTTCTAATTCAGTGTCACTCAATGTTCCTACTTCTAAAGAATCAGACATGGTTGTCCGAGCTTCTTTCATTTTCTTTCTCAATGTGCACTCCAGTTTTGGATTGAAGTCTACTGACTCGGGATTGCATCCCCGAGTATGCATATAAATTTAAATAGAAAACTAAATAAAGGTAAATAAACAAACAAAACAAATAAACTAAGTAAAAAACAACAAAAACACAATAAATCAAATAAATAGAAAATAAATGCAAAAAAATTATAAAAACAGAATTTTACAAGTCTTAAATTAATTGACACTAATTTTCCTAATATTAAGGCTTTGATTCCCTGGCAACAGCGCCAAAAACTTATTGCATTGGTTAGGTGACTTATAAACTTTTAATGATTTGAAACAATTTTACTTTAAAAACCAACGGAATTAAGGCAAGTCACCTATTTCAAAAGTAACAATGGAGTAAATTTAAGACTCCGGATGTCGATCCCACGGAAAAAAATGGCTTCATTACAAGGTTTATTAGATCACAATTATTTAGGAAAATCCAAACAATTTAATCAAAAACCTTAAAATTGCAAAACTATTCTAACTTAGCTTAAACACTTCAAAAATAATTTTTAAGTGCTTATGAAAACTTTTTAAAATTACCAAATGAGTAAATTAGCTAATGATTGGATTATTGATGATTTAATTAAGCTTTAAACGCATTTAAGGGATGATTAAAATTCCTTCACAAAATCAAAGCAAAGTTATAGTTAAGACTTTATTTTTTCTCCATTAAATCTTGTTTAAAGTTTGGTTATACTTCAAATCAAGTAAATGGGCTTTAACTTCAAGAAGGTGAGCTCTAGAAAATTAATCTCAGATCTCTAATTTTCACAAAAAAAAAACTAGGTTTGTTCATGTAAGGATTAATTCGTGTTAGTTATTGCTTTCTATAACAATTTAAGATAATTTCTCAAGCTTAACTTTTCTTAAACACTAATCTTAAGTGGCCAGCTTAAAATCAGTTCATTTAATCCTTTAATAAACAAAATCAATACTCTTTAACATGTCTTTAAGCTCTCTTAAATCATACAAACATCAATCCTTAGCAACAAAAATGATTTAGCCACACATATTAATCAAAACATATAAAATGTACAACTTAAGCAACATATCTTGATAGATCTATAAAAATAGGCTTAAATAATAAGTTTAGAGTATACAAAATAGATTTGTAAGACTTTTAGACATGTCTTATAATTCCCAACTTGATCTGGAATGCAACATAACCTCTGAATTGATTCAAACTTGCAGAAAAATCAAAGAACATATAATGTTATAAATATAAGCACAAGTACTTTGATTAATCATAAATGAAGAGCATAATAACAAGTAATCTAAGCTAGAAACCCCCTGAATGTGATTTACAAACTCAAAAATATGTCTTAACACCAAGCTCAAATGTTCAGAAACTCAAAAAGCAACACTCAAATCCAAATACAAAGTGTTTGAAGCTAAATACTAAGTGAAAAACTATGTAGAGAGAAGGAAGAATTCTCTTCTTCTTTCCAGATCTATTCTCCCCCTTTTTCTCTATGTAATCTGTGCTTTTTTTTTACAGCTGCAATAACCTCCTACATATGCTAGCAGACAAGGACATTAATTGGAGACACGCCATAGCTGCAATCTTGGAGATTTGGATTGGATATTGTTGACTGGTCCTTTAATGACGGGTTATACTAATTGACAACGGTGGGCTTGAGGGTGCTGTTGATGGTTGAATTATGTCTCTAATAATAGTCCCTTTTTCATCCTTCAACGTGACCCTGGCACAGTTTCGTTAATGGAATGAAATGAGGCACTTTCTTTTCATTTTTTCTTCAATCTCCATCTTTAAACTCTATCCTGCAAATTAAACATAATAACACATAAATTTAACAATTAAGCCCTAAATCAGGGGTCATAATTTAACAAATTAACCATTAAAACTCTATTAATTTGTCCCCTAATACAAATATTGGAATAATCCCATGAAATCAATTCCCTACACATCAAATTCCTCTACTTTTAAAATGTTGAAGAGTGGCATCTCATCCTACTTTAAAATATTTCCTACTCATTAGCGTCGATCATAATTCTTGACATACTAATGTACATCCTTGAATAGCCTAAATTAAAAGAAGCCACACTCTAGCATACGATCTACAATCTTGTTAGCTCCGTAATGACATGTATAAGATGAACTGTGACATTAAATAAGAATTACAAGCATTTCATCTTCAGGAACACACCTACAAATCAATCCGTCAAAACATCTCATATATAAAATTGATTCATCCCATAAATAACAAGTATACTCAAATAAAAATCTCTTCTTCTACTGATAAGTTATGTCAAGAGGAAGGATATCACCTGCAATGAAATTCGCTATATCAGCAAACTATGTAATAAAAATATTGTTGACCAACATCAAGGATTTGTCAGAGAAATGTTTATTGACATCCTCACTTGCATCTTCCCACATTCTAAACATGATAAGTGATCTAGCACTATATTCTTTACCCCTTTCTTGTCTCGTATATCTAAGTTGAACTCTTGTAGAAACAAGACCCATTGACTAAGTCGTGGCTTTACATCCTTCTTGTTGAATAGGTGTCTTAATACAGCATGATCAGTATAAACAATTACTTTAGAGCCTAAACGATAGGAGAGAAATTTATGGCATGTGAACACCACAGTTAAAAATTCTTATTTAGTAGTTATATAATTTAATTGTGCTCCTATTAAGGTCTTACTAGGGTAATAGATAGCATGTAATATCTTCTTCTTCTTCTGCTATCCTAAAACGCACCCCAAAACTTAGTCACTGGCATTACACATGATCTCAAATGGTAAAGACCAATCCAATGAAGTTAAGATGGGTGAAAAAATAAGTGCTTCCTTCAACCTGTCAAAAGCATTTAAAAAGCTAGCAACAAAATGAAAAGGTGCATCTTTAACTAAAAAAATTAGTAAAGGGTCGAGTAATAAGAGAGAAATATTTAATGAATTGATGATAAAATCTAGCATGTCCCAAAAATGCTCTAACACACTTGATATTGCTTAATGGAAGAAGCTTTACAATAACCTCTATTTTAGCCCTATCTACCTCTATGCTCTTACAAGAAATCATGTGTCCAGAACAACACCTTTATGTACCACAAAGTGATACTTTTCCCAATTGAGTACTAAATGCGACTCTTCCTATCTTTAAAAAATAGCCAAGGCATTGCAAAGGCATAAGAGCATTCTTCTATAAACAAAGGTCCTATAGGGACATGTGAATATGATTTTCTCTTAATCATTTGAATATATGAAAATTTGATTGTAACCTAAATATCCATCCAAAAAACAATAAAAAGAATGTCCAGCCACTTTCTTTATCATCTGATCTACAAAAATTTGGGGAAAGTGATCCTTATTGTTAAGTTTCTTATAGTCGATGTAAACCTGCCAATCTGATTGTCTTGCGTTCTTCTTCCAAGTTGATTGTATGCATCACCACACTTTGACTTATCCCTCTTACATCCATAATTTGTAATCCCATGGCTTTTATCTGTTTCCTTACAATGTTGACAGTGTTCTTCTCGTGCTCTACATTCAATTGATTGGAAATAATGATTAGTAATGTTTGGCCTTTACTTAGAAAGGTATATTTAAGGTGGTTAGGCAAAAGTTTCAACTTTAAAATAGGTGGTTTCTCATTATATGGTGAAGTGGGTGCTTTAATTTGCACTAAAGGCTCTTCCTTTGGTATCTCACCTAATTCCTCTTTGCCTTCACTAACTTCATGATTTCCTTTCTTTTCTTCCTTAACAATGTCCTTCCCTATTCTTGCATATATTCATCCACCACATCAATCTTCATGCTAGAACTTCCTTCTAGTGGATTTTTTAAAGTCTTGCTCTTGCTAAACTCCACTTATTCATCACTAATACGAAGAACCAATGTTTCATTATGAACATCAATCAAAGCACTTGCTGTGTTTATGAAAGGCCTTCCAAGAATTAGTGGACAGCTCCTCTCTTCCTCAAACTTTACCACAATGAAGTCCTCAAACTTTAGCACAATGAAGTCCATTAGAGTAATAAACTTATTCACTTTTACCAAAACATCCTCTACTACTACAAACGACTTCTTTGTTAATTGATCTACCAATTGGATGAGCATTGATGTCAACTTTATATCTATAAGTCCCAACTTCCAAAAAAATAAATAAAGGCATTAAGTTAACATTAACACTAAGATCACATAAATATTTTGAAAATTCTAAATTACCGACAACAAAATGGATAGTAAAACTCTCTGAATACTTCAACTTAAATGGCATGTGACTGGAGATGATTGAACTACAACTCTTAATTAAAGATACTGTCTGGTTATCCTCCCAAATCCTCTTATTGGTTAGAATATCTTTAAGGAATTTGACATATTTTGGCATATTCTCCAGAGCCACCATAAAAGACAAGTTAATTTGCAGTTTCTTTAACTTCTCTAAAAATTTAATGAGCTATACATCCACTAATTTTTCTTTAGCCTTTGAGGGAATGGGATCTTCGAGTATAAAGTGGTGGTGGCATATATGGATTCTTTACACCTTCCTCCTTCTTCTCTTAGTCATCCTCTTTAGGTGGGTTTGGCTCCTCCAACTCTTTACATCTCCTCAACTTGATTGCCTTTAATTGCTCTCGGGGATTAGATTCAATATTGCTGGGTAAGCTTCCTTCATTCCTTTTTGATAAAATAGTACCAAGGTGACCAACTTGGACCTCTAAATTATGTATAAAAAAGACATAGTTTTAACTATCTGGTCGAATGTGGCCTCTATCCTCTTATATCTCTCATCTTGATTATTGAATTTCAAGTTGAGTGCATCCATAAGCTTGTCCATCTTTGACTCCAATAATCTTAGCCTATCCTGCTAAAAACTTAGCGGTCTTTACGCTCTCATTTTGGTACCTGCACTGTTATTATTCTAAAAAAAGTTAAGGTGGTTCTTTTACCCCAGATTATAGGTATTCGAGTAAGCATTATTACTTAACATTCTTTATAGTGCTCTTATGTAATTTACTTATTCTGTCTCATTTCTAACCATTAAGGAGTGTTCTACAGTTACAAGACTTTCCTAATCACACAACTCGCACCCATATTGTACTGTTTTCACTAAATGTGATTAAATAACTTGCAAAATGTTTAATTGTTTAGTAAGTGCTAACATCTGAGCTTGAAGAGAAGTTACTGAATCCATGGTAATAACACCCTTCTTCTCCTTTAGGGGCGGTTGCCTACTCCTTTCTATTGTCCACAGGCAGCTATTGTTCACCATCTCTTACAGTAAATCATAAGTTGCATCTATTGCTTTCGCGTTAGAGATCCCTCAGCTATTACATCTATTGTACCTCTTGTCTGTATAGTAAGTCCATTATAAAGCAGAAATTTCCTTGGTAGATTATAGTAAAGACAACTCCTTTGCAACTCCTTAAATCTTTCCCACGCATCATATAAAAACTCACCTTCACTCTACTAAAAATTAGTTATGTCATTAATTATTCTGGTGGTTTTCATTAGTAAAATACTTGGCCAAGAAGGACTGTACTAATTGATCCCATTTAGTCATGTTTTCTAGATTCAAATAATTTAACCAAGCCTTGGCTCATCACTTCAAAGTAAATAGGAATAGCCTCATCTTCACAGCATCTTCTAATAAGCCATTATATCTAAATGTATCGTGGTTTTCTAAGAAGTTGGCTAGATGGGCATTCAAATCTTCATTGGAAAAATCATAAAATTGAATTTTCATCTATAACATATTCAATAATTCCAGCTTAACCTCAAAATTATTAACCTGTACCAAGTTCTTATAATACCCTACTGATTAATATTGAAGCCGGGTCTTATGAAGTCTATGAGAGTTCTTTGATGCTCAACTTGATTCCTTTCTTCTACCATTATTCTTTCGAAAGCTTTTTGGCACTTAACTCTTCGAAGTTCTCTTTCATGCTTGGTGATGTCTGAAATTTTAGAGTCCTTTAACTTTCTTAAGCTTCTAGTTACTCTCGTATTTATGCACCTGCAATCATACAAGAAAGTGTTAAAATCCTTTAAAAAAAGAATCTAAACTGAATAAGATGTTAAAATTGTAATCCCTGGTAATGGCGTCAAAAACTTATTTGCTAGTTTTTTTATACTGCAAGTATAAAGGTCATAACTTATAGTATAACACATATTGATCCCCCAATGATTGAATATAAATACCTACAATCTCAATTTCACTTTATTTAAGGTAAACCAAAATTATAGAAATTGAAAATTAACTAAAATAACAAATTTAATGAATTAAACTGTAGAAGAAAGCAAAATACTCAAGTTACTCAATAATAAAAACTCAGGGATTATTTTATCCTGGTTATCTTCCTTTTATCTTATTAATTTAATTGTGTTTGATCCTAACATTCAATAGTTTGAGTACCTTTTCTAGAGATCTAATCAATTAATCCTAATTGAATTAATTACAAGCTAAATTGCAACCTTTTAGTTCACAATCTACTTCTAAACATGAAATTGAATTTGAAGCAACCTTAAAGACAAATAACAAGCAACTAAGATCTTTCTTCAATTACGTGTTATTTTAATAATTACAGGTCCATTAACTCACCAACTTTCATTGTACAACCTAACTCAAATAAATCAAAATAATCTCTCAATTTGAAGTGATTATAGGCTCAACAATTAATATAAATAACTATGCATTAAATCAATAAGATAAAAGATGGATAACAATTCAAGAACAAACCCTAAACTAGATTTAGCAATCTATAATCATGTTCAACAAACAAATGTTTAGATTAAACATCAAAAGAAAAGCAATGGAAAGTTGAAGAGTTGATGAATGTTGAAGTCCCTTTTGCTGTAAATCTAGACTGCCTCTTTGAATTGATTCTCCATTTTGATCTTAAGTTTCTTGATATTTTTCTCCTTCAAAACCCTTTTTTTTTTTTTTGTCTTGGATGTTCCTTAGGCTTAAAATGGCTGCTACTAAGGTTTTTCAACATCTTTTCGGTCAAAATAGTATAGAGCCGATTAAAACAAATCATCCTACAAATCTTGGAAACCACTAAGTCATTATAGTAACTTTATCGCTATAGCAATCTGGAGATACAGCATCTTCTATCTCTATAGCAACCTGAATTTTGCTTCCAAGTTTTTGTTCTTCCCTTCTTGGCTCCTAACTCAATTCCACTTCAATTTGCATTAGATATTCACACCAAAAGTAGAGAATTATTGCCAAGATCAACAAATATCACACTAAAAAAAATTAAACATTAACAAACTATAAAATAACATCAAGTTAGATATTCATGCAATTTTCATTTTAAACATACTAACACACTAAACCACTATAGAATTAATTTCTAATGCAACCCTTTCATTTACATAGGACAAAACTAATAGAAGACTAACAAATGATAGTAATTTCAATCATCATGACCTAGTTAATAATTTTGAAACCTTGCAAACTTAAATGATAATTGATTAAATCATAGGCAGAAAGTTTCAATGGAAAGAGAATAAATTATGATTTTAATTACAAGATTAATAGGAATTTTACTAATTAGTTAGGGACATAATTTTTTAAATTTATGTTACTTATGGCTAATTAATGAGATTCTCCTATGAATTGCCTGTGTTGATATAATGGAATAGCTCGTAAAACAATATTTTCATTATCATTTCAATGAGATACCATCAAAACTGATTATATACTCCAATTGAATCTTTGGGTGCTGACTGATTTTATGGTAGCGTTGTGGGTTATTGGCCAATTTTTTTAATCCAACATGTAGATTGGAGTAGATCATAAGATGCAATTAAGCTTACATGCTTCCTAAACGTTAATCTCACTAAATGAAGATTTGAACATAAGATCTATGAAAAATGATTATTTGCTATTAAGTAGTACCAAAATCTTCAATGACATCCTTTATAACTAGAAACTATAAACCAGTTTCGAGATAATAATTTACTCTATTTTTGCTTGAAAGTTATGAAAGGTGGATATCAAACTTTTTATGATATTTTGTTTGAAACGGAACCTTGCATAGTATATAGAAGCTCTCCTCTGGAATTTCAATTCTAGAGAGAGAAAGAGGGAAAAAAAAAAAAAAAGACTTGTCTATGTCCTCTCAAAGAGCGAAAAGTCGAAGTGTTAAAGGCTTATATTTTGATCTCGGTTTATGGATCTAAGATTTGATTTACAAAAATGGATTCATAAGTATGTGATCAAAATGGACAAGGTTCGTAGTGAAATGTTACTTTTTAATTGGACTTCAACAGCATGATAAAACATATTTGGAAGAAATTCAATTATTTTTCTATTTTTTTATCTACTAAAGGATCAGTCTTATCTATAAATGATTTTTTAAAAATTTTAAGCTTAAAGAATATCTGACAAATTTTGGTTTGTCATTTATACAATTAATCAAGCATAACTCGATGGTATTGCTACAAATATAGAAAAAAGCAACCTTTATATGAACGGAGTGGACCTCATATTCAAGGGCTTTAACTAACAAAGCTGGCTTGGATTTTCATCCGTAATGGGATGAAAACATGAACTTTTGGGCAGTTCTATCAATTATATCTTTTACAATTTTCAAAAAATATATAAAAATTTTACAGAATTTGCCCTCCATTACTAGCCCTGAGTTTTTAGTAACACTTGTGCCTTACCCTTGGATTTACCGGTAAAAATAACTAAATATAAACTGATTTATTAGAATTTAGGGACAATTTGGTTTAGGGTCCTTTAAATCTAACTTAATTTATAAAAAGGTTTACGTCCATTTTCATTATATTCTGAAACTTTTAAGTTGAAAGAGAGGCATAAAATATCTAAAACACTTTTTATTCATATTTAAATTTTCAATCATAAGGTATAAGTTTCAATAATCTAAGCATGCAACTTTTGAATAATGACATTGTGATTGAAAGTTGCATTGAAGTTGTATGAAGTAGACCATAAAGTTATATCACTTAAAATATTCTAAAGAAATTAGATGAAAGCTATTTTAATCGTTTCTCTTCTTTAAATTTAGAAGTAGCATATCATGATATTTCATAAATTTTAAAATAAATGAAATAAAAAATATGTATATTGTGTGTGTGAATATTAAAATTAAAATTAGAGCTCTGGTAGGGGAGGTAACGTGAATAAATAACTAAAGGAATAGATAGAGCAACTGTGCACTCTTAAAGCTAAAGCATCATAAACAAAATCAGTTGATTAGATTGATTATAAATATGACTAAGATAGATAACATATATGTATCTTAATTATTTTGCAATATCTAATTCCTAGCTAACTTGGCTACACATGAAAGTCCCACCTCATCCTTTCAACTCAAAGAATAACTTACACATGTTGTAAGGTAGTGTTAGGTAGTAAATTTGGCATTCCAAGTCCATCTGCCTCTCCAACATGAAGCCGACTCACCACCACACATACATTCAT
The DNA here is from genome assembly GCA_028565735.1 of Pinacopodium congolense. Taxonomy (NCBI): domain Eukaryota; kingdom Viridiplantae; phylum Streptophyta; class Magnoliopsida; order Malpighiales; family Erythroxylaceae; genus Pinacopodium; species Pinacopodium congolense. The sequence continues at coordinate 12,965,586 of JAOXYD010000002.1, forward strand.
ACATACGATTACGAAGTTCCAGGCGTCTCAATTTAATAGCCGTCCCGCCGTTTTTCTGGGTCCCATCTGTTTATTCCTCAACTATTTTTATTTAATTACATGCATGTTCTCTTAATTGGCCCTTTTTTTTTTAATGTTGATTGAAGATGGAAGTTTTGATGTTTATGAGTGTCGTTTTGTTCATAATTTACTACCAGAAAATAAAAGATAAAAAGAGACAACTTCTCTTCTTGTCCGGCAGCATGACTATACATTTGTTTTAGGACCTCAAGTCATATGGTGACAAAGATTACATGCGCGTGCTTCTCAACTTTGACCACAACTAAATTAACCTCTCTAACACACACAAAATTAGTTGGGAGAGAGGAAGGAGTAGTTTTTGAGGAACATTGCAGGGTTCTTACTAAAAGCTATTAAGTCCCAAAACTTGTTTGATATAGTTGTAGTTTTAGGTTTTAATTTTTAATACAGAAATCGAAAAAAATAACACACTAATACAGTAAAAAAATCGAAGATAAAACACAAAAATTAATATCAGTCATATAACAGCCAGTTTTTGGCATACGAGGAAAAGCATTAGTAATTAGCATATCATGGTTAGTGAGTTTAAGGAATGGAAATGTGCGACTAAGGACTTCACTCCTGTCTTCTCTAAATCAACAAAAAGGGTTCTTAGTTTGCTTGATTGGCTGTTTCGTGATCCTCACTTAACCAACTCCAATAGCACCGTTCTAGTCAGTTTTTGGCATATAGGCAAAGGATTGTTTATTAGCATCAAGGTTTGGCTTCTCTCTTTTTTAGAGGAAGGGGATGTTAAGCATCAAGATACTGCATCTCCTAGATAATGGACATAATTGTACTAATTTCCAACATAAATAAATCTAATTGTTTGGTTTTTTTTTTTGTATATAAGTATTTTATTCTATATAATTCCTTTTTCATCTAAGTTGTTGAATTTCTGCCTATTTACATAGTGATTGCCTAATTATATACATGTCTAGAGCATTTTATATGTTTGTGAAAATGGAGATGCAATTAATCTTATGAGCATAAAACAATAAACTATTAGCGTGTGGATGTGCGTTTGCTCTTGCTAGCAACATCACTCAGACCCTCCAACTTTAACAGGGCAATATTCTGGAGGCAAGAGTCTTAATATCACGATTGATATGGTGTGATATCAAATTCCAAGAAAGGTTATCCTGAGAAACCCTATTGAATGGAGTGACGTCTGGAGAGAAATATAGGGAGCCACGAGGAAGGGACACAAAGAAAGAGACGGCCTAATCCCCATGTAGGACCTCTGTCTCTCTCGCTCTCTCACAATTCGGAGGAAGCTCAAGCCTCAAGGTATACAGTCTAAAAGTGAAAAGAACCAAAGACAAGAATAAAGCAAAAGATGGCCCAACATACGAGTCAGTTTTTTATATAATAATAATACACCATCCTCTGCCGTTGGACAGATAAGCTGTCTCTTTTATTTTGTCTCTTTCTCTCCTTGTCATGGATCGCTAGCTCCCCACCATTTTGATCACCATCACTAATAACTATACCATCCTTTTATATTTCACCATATCTCCTTAAATTCTTTCCACAGTTACGGCTAATCGCAATACCATATTGCCATACAATCATGGGTTCGCGAGCTAGAAGGAAGCAGATATGGTGCACACAAACCTTGACTCCCCTAATGGAAGGTCCGGACCCTGAAATGCAAGAAGAAGCTAACAAAAAAGAAAGTTCGTGGGAAGTCATTCGCGAATGGTTCCGTATACAAAAGGGTTCATCAGCAGGCAACCATTTTTCAATGTCCACACCATATGGAAGTATCCCAGCCAAAACACAAGATTTGAGGCTGTTGCTTGGGGTCCTGGGATGCCCTTTAGCTCCAATTCCGTTAGCCAACGACCCCATTCATCGCATTCACATTAAGGACACCTACTATAATGAATTTGCCTCATAGGTTTTGATTTAGAGTCATAAGTAAAAGCATGATACTTTCTTTGAGATTGGTACTTAGAAGATGATGCAATTTATTCACATGATGACCTAGGTATATGTTCATCATTCAAGTCCTTTCGTTTTATAAGAATTATTTTATCATTTAATGGCATGTTCCCATAAATAAATCCTAAACTAGGCCTATCATTTATTTCCTTTGGAGCTCTTAAATTGCTTTCTAATTTCTCACTTCCTTGAGTGAATATTGATAATGATTCCTTGAGGACATTGATCTCCTATTCCTCATTCTTATGCATTAATTTGTGCTCATTATTATTAACATCCACCATACTTTTAGAGTCTAACATGTCATGCATTTTATTCTTCAATTTCTCACTCGCTAACATGTAAGCATAAAAATTTTTAATATCTCTCTATGTTTGACAAAAGTTTCTTCCTTTTCAAATTAATTATTTCTAAGTAATCAACCAATTCATCATATGCTAAATAATCAACATAATCATCATTATATTATTTAAAGATTTTAAGTAAGAAAGTGCCCCATCATCCCTATTTGTTATAAGGCATATATTTCAAACTAAACTTATCAATTCTTCAGTTCTACTTATGGTGAAAGTTTAGAACAACATACTTTTCTTATTGGAACCGCTTCCTCTTCATGCAACTCATTTGTACTTATCTCATAGGTGAGGAGTTACTAAAACAATTCTTCCAATAGTAAGGCAGTCAAGTCTTTGGCTTCCTCTATAATCATCACCTTTACAACCTATGATCTTGGAAGAAACTTAAGAATCTTTCTCACTAAATTAAAATTAAAATAGTTCTTACTAAATCTTTAATAGAAGTGACAATATACATAAATAAAGCATAGATGCTAGAAATTAATTCATTAAGATCCATATGAAAAAAAATCAAATTGATGCACAAGCATGCTCATTTTATTCTCTTTAACTCAATTCATGGCTTTATGTGTGACGTATAAATTATGCCACATCTCATAAGTTGATTTACACATAGATACCTTATTAAACTTATTTCTATTTAATACACACAAAAATATGTATAACTTTGTTATGTAATGACATTAATTTTTATATAATGAGTATCACATTCTTTTATTACTTTAGCTACTTTTTTATCAACCTACAACTTTAATGGGGATATGTGGGTCATTTTTTACAACTTCTAAAAAGGCTACAGTTATTGACAAAAATAAATATTTCATCTTAATTTTTCAATTTATGTAATTATTACCATCAAATAAAGGGAGTTTATCTATTACCATATTAATCTACTCACTTTTTTGTTAGAAAGAAATATAATATGTGATTCCTTCTCTAATATCACTTTTTGGCCTTACATAACACCCAAGAGGGGAGGGGAGGAGAAGAATTAGGTGTTTCAAGATTTCTTAAGCTTAAAACTGATTTTTCCAACTTATGATGCTCCTAATCATAATTTAACTATAATAATGATGATGATGCCTATTTATATTAATGTGATTCAAAATTAAGCTATTTAATAATGATCATAATGACAAGTACATAAAAATATTAAAGAAAGGAGGATATATAAGTCGACTATGTAATGCTCTAAGTCATTCTTGAAAATTTTACTCATAATCAATCTTGTTTAAGGTTGAAGAGGAACCTTAACAATCTTTTTCAATTAGTGAAGAGAAACTTTTACAATCTTTTTTAATAGATAAAGAGTAATCGTAAACATTCTTCTTTAATGAGTGAAAGAGGAACCCTAACATCAATATCAACCTAAATCCCCTCAATTGATAAAATACAAATCAATACGTCTCACTCAAACACCTTAATAGGATTCAAATAATACAAGATATATGAACTAATAACACAAGCTTAAAAAAACTCAATATTCATAAAAACTCAACTGAAAGTCCTAAAACTTCTCTCAAATATTTTAACCTTATTTTAAAAACTTCACTTAAAACCCCAAACACCTTTTGGATACCTATTTATATACTTAGAAATCTCAACTAATTGTTTATAGCCATTAACTCATAAAAAATACCTATTAGACATAAGAAACTAGCAGTTGGAGGTAAGTGTAAGGCACATTGGTCTACCATTATAACAAATTGGTCGATCAATGGCCTAATTTTACTTGTGATGGTTGAATATTCAAGAGCATTGGCTGATTAATAATAGTTCATTCAATGTTAGACAACCACTTCTCATATTTTGCAATATATGACACATATAAGACAAAACATATACATGGTAATATAAAGAACTAGCTCCCCCCAAGTCTATGCATCATGTAATCATTATTCAAATGACTATCCCCTTATCTAAATTCATCTAATATCACTCCAGTTCTCCCTCTTTTTGGAATACTACACATTACTAAAATGAATTTCTATCAATAATTCCTAATGCTCTTTTAAAGTATGTAATGTCCCTAAATTTAACCATCATTGAAAAAACACAATAAAGCAGCATAATATACATACTTAAACCATCATATACAAAAATCTAGTATAAAAAAAAACAGTATCACCAAATCTCTTCTCTTATATAAAAGTATCTAATTATCACTATTCCCCCTCCCTTTTTTCTAAAAACATTTATCATATAAGAAAAGTATACATGTAAAAATATTTCTTCAAATAATGTACTAGTTTAAAAATCATTCTATTTTAATCCCCTTATATATATGAAAACAAAACTTTCTCTTCTAAAATGTTTATTTTTTCAACCCAACGTTCTCAAATATACTCAATATGAATTCAATTATATACCTCTAATGGTTACCTAATTTTGTTCTCCTCAGTTGGTTCAATAATGTATTTACTTGATTAGCTCATATGAGGGCTCCTTATTTATTTTATTTTGAATTGAGGTACCTTGTTGCTTCCTCACTTGAAACCCAATTAATCACACCTTACATTGACCTACTTAATAAAATATTTAACATATTCTAGGCATCTATATAAATTATTGTCCTTAGAAGTTAGCTCTTAAATGTTTTTCAATCCAAATGCTAAAGGATTGGCTCAACCATCTTTGTTCAATAAAGCAAAATCTTTCTATACGTCTAAAATGTTCACGAACATAACAAATCATGCTAGCATTAAATCAATGAAAATGAGTCCTCATGTTCCTATACCTATATGCATTTCTAGGTGTTTTATCATTTTGTGTTCTTATAGGATAAAAATAGGACTTTGAATTTGTATGAGGTGTTCACCTATGATTGCATTCACACATACACACTTACACGTGCGCGCACGCGTGCACACACGCACACACATACATATGAGGTGTAAAAATGAATCATGCCATTTTATCTCAAAGTAGGATTAAATTAATATGAATGAGATTGTGTGTTCTTATAAAATTATGCTAACTCCTACCTTAGTGAACTTGTAATTTACGTCTTAATTTAGAACCAACCATAAAAAAAAAAAGATGTTTTCTTTAAGATTGTGACTTAGAAGATGATGCAACATGTCATAGGATGGCTTAAGTATATATTCATCATTTAAATTTTTTCCTTCTACAAAAGTTATTTTACCATTTAATCGTATTCTTC
>JAOXYD010000002.1:12986826-12998404 GCA_028565735.1 Pinacopodium congolense
ATTAACAATGCTGCTATTGTTTATGCTAAAATAAGAACTTAAAATAATCAGTAGCCAATAAGTTTATAAGATATGAATTTTTCATCAAAATTATTATAATCCTGTGGACTTTCTTCAGAATGGACTACAAGCAAGGGACTAATGTGTCAAAATTAATTGCAAGTCGTACTGTAGCTATTTCATCGTTCGTGCAAAAACCTTGCAAAACAACATGCACCTATAAGACTTAATCTGTACATGCCTATAGTAATACGAACACCAAGGAGAGAAAAATAAATATAAACAAGTACAGATGTATATCAGTTGATTAAATAGTAACAATCATTTGCCATGCATGGCATTTTGACGTCATGGATTAGAAACCCTACAGTACGGATGGTAATCAATTTGCTAATTCTGGGTTGAGATCAAAACATTGGATCTCAGTAAATATCAAGTCACTTACATCTACATAGGGAATAAGATCATTGTTCACCCGAATGTTGAGTTCCTGCCTTGTGACATTGCACCAGCGTTGATCATAGGACTCATTCTTTCGCTTGGGAGCGGTGCTCTTCTTGGTGATGGTCTTTCAAGCTTTGGTGATGCTTCATATTTCTTGTCATTCAATGTTTCGCTTGCCTGGAGTACTGGTTTGGTTTCATAAATGTCTGATATTGAATCCAAATTTGGGCCTCTGTCCATGGATGGTGGTGCAATCTGAATATGGTCACCTTTGAAAGGATCATCTTGTGGTCCGAGGCATGTCGGTGCCGATCCCATGTCTTGAAGCCGGAGATCGTCAGACCAGATCAAAGGGTTCTTACCACTATCACCATATGGACTAGGCCTCTTCTTTCCTCCTAAGCAAAGGTTCTCGCTGTTCGACAAATTGAAGCCATCAAGCGATGACCTCTCCATGTTGTGTTGAAGATCAAGCTGGTCTCCCCCATAGATGTTAAGGTCTTGAAATGGTGGAAAATTTAGCGAACCAAAATCTTTCATGGTTCCCATGTCAGAAACTACCTGATTTCCCATTCCCTTGTAGCCTCCAGACGCCATGTTTTCACCCGCAAGGGTTTGACATGCTTTCTCCAACATGATTTGCATGTACTTCCCTTGAGCCTCAATTCTCAGCTGAAGGTGTCTCTGGACCTGTAATTTATGCCAAAATAAACAAGCCACGTATAATTTGTCTGCAAAAGAGCAACAAATTTTCATCCCTTAATGATATTGCATGCAGCTACAAATGCAACCAATACCAAAGCACTTTTAGCGTTTCCAGGAGCTGGATTGATGAACATCGTACATCGAGAGCGGTGTTATCGAGAGAAAGTCGTAATTGCTTACCTCTAATTGTTCATGCAGTCTTCTCTGCACTTCCATTTGCATCCTATACGCATCAACCATGTGTGAGTTACGGTCCATAAGATTTCCCCGCATATATCCCAAAGAAAATCCGAAATTCACACATCCAAACGAAAAACCAAAAAATTAAATAAAAAAAAAAGAAAGGCAAACTTAGGTAATTTATTAAATCGGAAGATGATTTTCCAAGAAGAAGAAATTTTGAGAACAAAAGAAGGAAATTCTCATGAATTTGGCCCACTGATTTTTTTTTAAAAGAAAAATAAAGGAAGTGAATACTTACTCGTTCATGCTTCGGGCCATTATCCCAGATGAAGATGGAACATTTCGTTGAAGATCCAACGGAGCTGTCCATGGTTTAAAGAACAAAGTGATCAGATAAATTGCCAATGCATGGTAAACAGCTATAAATATTATGATGGCTAGAACACAGAACTTGTCATAAAAGAAGATAAGTAGTCGATGAAAGAGTCACCTCTCTTACCATCCTTAAGGTGATCGTTTTCCTTGTGAGGTTGCTTTCCAAGTCTGAATTTCTGGTAAAGTAGAATAAGAAACAATATTAAAAGTACGGAAATAAAAGATGAAAGGAAAAAGAGAATGAAATCAAGCCGACCCTAATATCGAAATTGTCACAAAGTGTCTCATAACAAAAGCCAAAGAAGAATGAAATAAAGTTGTATTCAAACCTGAAGATGGCTTTTGAGGTGGTAAAGGGTGAGACCCTTCACACCCATAACCCTCATGATAGTCTTCGGAGTGGCCTCTGAAGATTTAGATCAGAACACAGGCAATTAAGAGTTAAGAAAGTTATAGAATCAAAGCAATAAAGAAGAAAATTCTTTTGAAGAAGTGAAGAAGTAGTAGTAGAGGGAGAACTAGAGAGAAAGATGAAGTACTATCGGGTCCCCCAAGTTGAGTAACAGCATCGACAAAGCGTTCATGGAGTTCAACAGTCCAACGCAGACGGGGCTTAGGGTCTGTGGTGAGAACGAGACCCGAGTCACCCTGAACACACATGGGTCTATCATGGGAATTCATAGTTGAGGGTTTCTTGGCATGGAACATTCTTTCTTTCTCTCTCAAAGAGACTCAGCTGAGAAAAACAAAGAGATTCAAGAACAAATGCTATATGCAAAAGAAGGAAGAATAGGGTGCGTTTTTGAAGAAGAGGTCAGGAGGGGTGGGGCAACCACAGGTTAACCCTTGCTTAAAAGAAACCATATAAATAAAAATAACACATTGAATTGAAAGCAATATGTGAAAAGCATACATATTCTTCTTCTAATATGAAGCCCTGACTTTGCCAAAAGATATCTCTCATATCTCTCGCTTTCTTTAACTCTAGCATTAGACTGGCATACACTATTTTTACTTCCTAAGTATAATACCATATGTATTCATCACTATGTACTTATACCTTTCTTTTATATATATTTATATATATATATGTATGTGTGTATGTATTCATCTAGAGAGAATTAAAAGAGAACCTTTAATGCTGTAGAATAGGGTTTATACTTGTGTAATGTTGTGTCGGGGTCATATATTATTCTACCATGTGAAGCTTTTTTGGTCCTTAAAACGATAACAAACATAAGTGAGAATGAGGCCCTTCAACCCAAGCAATCATGATGGTCAGTGTGTGGTTTCACTTTTCCGTTTCTTTTTGTTGAACCATATGTATATCGCTCTTTCAGAGAGATGAGATGAGATCTTATGAGCATGGACCACCAGCCATGTTTCTTCTGATTTCGTGGTACGATCAACTTTTTAGCTTGTTATTATGACTCAATAAGCTTATTTGCTATAAATGACCATTTCCCCACACACACACACACACCGATGCTTTACTACATGTCATTTCCAACAAAAAGGTTTTCATAATAACACTACATGATTAGCTAGATTCATTACCTACGTTTTTGGTTCGTCGTCAAAATTTTTATTGGTAACCTAAGGATTGTGATTTAACGTATAATTGTAGCTAGTATAGTATTATTTTGAATGTACTAAGTCAGGATTTATATAAAGAACTCTGGCAACATTCATTTTAATTATAGCAGTCGTTATCACAAAATTCTGATTTCAATATATGCTCCCAGATTTTGATATAATTTTATATACATCCAAGAACTAATTATACAATATCTTCAAAAATAAAAAGAAATTCTCTTTGTTGACGAGAAGCTTGCTTAGAAAATCTCTTTTTTTAATAAGACTACGTCGTCTCTATGATCAGTTTGCAAGCAAAACAACACCAATTTAACATGTAATTGAACACCCGTCTGTATAAAGAAGGGTAGAGTTACTCATTACAACAGTTGCAACCGCACAAACGTAATTGCACTTACGAGAATGAAAAAGCTTTTGGCCAAGAGGTAGTGGTCATTCACAACTATTATTTATACAAGAAAAATACTACCATGAATATCATTGATCTACCGACTTTATAATAATAATATAATATTTTTATATAATTATTTTTATATTTTTAATAATTTATATATTATTATTATTATTATGAAATTGGTCACAGTCAATTATGAGAGGCTGACCATGTAATTAGTCCCTTTATACTATCATCCCTATATCCTTACATACTTAAACATTACACTATAATATGTAAGAGGTATATAAGTAATTATAAGAAAGTAGTTATGGAAAATTACCAGACCACATAATCATGTCCTTACAGAAAAATATCAATTGGCCTCGATACAAGTCAAATCAATTATCAAAATTCTTATATTGCGATTCAAAAATATGGTAAAATCTTGATTCTATAAGCCCTATCTAAACTATATATAAAAAAAAAACAACAGGTGACATAAAGAAGCATATACATCACTTAGATCTAACTTTTTGTGGGCTATGGTCAGTAATGTGAGAGGACGTGAACATCAATGCAAAAAGCTAAGGAGGTTTTGAGTACTTGGAGAACTTTTGATGGACCTCTTCTCTTTCTAAAGCTTAATTGGGTGGGGGCTCAATCTCTTATATGTGAAATTTTATGTACTAGATTCACTTTTGTGGAATAGAAGATTGTTCCTGCAGACCATGCATTTTAGCTTCCATACCGGAAAAAAAAAAAAAATCCAACCAAAGAACTCTTCATGTAGACTAGGTTCAAAGACAACAAATTGACACATATCTGGTCCAACTCATGGTTAAAAAGAAGCAAAGAGGATGAGTAAGAACAATCTATAAAGCGAGAAGTACTCTCTCTCTCTCTCTCTCTCTCACACACACACACACACACATATAAAAGACCATGCAAAGGGTTGTCAATTCCTTAGAGGGATCATATAAATTTTTTTAATAAGGAAAATGCATGTCAGTAAACCAAATCTATGTCGGAATAAATGCTTTCTTCCCTCACAATTAAAGGAAGATTCTCTTCTCAGGAAATGAAACTCCCACGAAAGTTATGTTAATTTGAAATGGCTGCAATATTGTGATATTTCAGTCCTAACAATTTAATTTAAATAGAACCAAAAAAAATTTTCTAAGTCAATGTGTAAATTTGAATTTTTATTATTAAAATTGTAAATAAATTTTCAAAGAAATTAAATGTACCAAATAAATTTTCTAGTCGTATTAATCTTTATGCCTATATACTCTTAAAAACCGTATTGCTCAAAAGTATGACCATGTCCCCTTAGCCAAGCTATCAGGTTTCAGTACGATTCTCAGCAAAGAGCAGATTTGGATAATGAACACAGCCTTCTCAATTAGCAATGAAAATCAATCTAATGCTGCATGGAAGCTGTTGTGTGTGGATTTTTTCAAAAGGGTCATGTGAAGAATTTAAAACAGATCAAGTGAGTATTCATATACAATTTAATAACATTGTAACTCATCTCAAAACTTTAAAGTAATAGATTATAAATTTTTTATTGCATATAACTCATTTTAATAATTTATTTTTTTTATATAAGATAATTCAATTGTGACTTTTCACATCAGAGTAGAAACTAATTGAGATTTTATCAGGCCAAAACAAATATGGGGTCATTAAGCCCTCACCTCGGTATCTCCAGTATATAATAATTTAATAGCTTCCTTTTTTTCGTTGTTTTTTACAATTTGGCATGCACTTCTCAATCTATCCAGAAGTGAGAAAAGGTGGCAATTCCATTTAGATGTGGAGATTCCTCTTTGGACTACTATAGGTAGATAGCTGTGCCTTTATCATCTAATCAAGCAAAGTTAGGATTTAACTTTTGGTTCATTATGCTTGAAGCCCGTCCATAAATCTAATGAAAAAGTGGGGAATTGGTTTAATTTTTAGGGCAATCTTAGCTTGGTTTTCAAGCATCTTTAAACTGAATATATTCTCCCAAAATGAATATATTCCCTTTGAAGGTGAATTTGGGGGACCCTTCTCTGTGTACTACTTCGAATACTCTACCTCACTTTCCTTTCTTTCTTTTTTTTTTCAATGATGTATATCTCACTACAGGAGTCTGCTCACCACATCTAGGGTTCTTATACATAGATAGTGAACTCAAAACCAGAAATTCGAATTTATATTTGACTTCCTACAATATGGTTATTTTGTAATCTTCATTAACAAGTGAAATTTACTATAAACATTAGAGATATATCCTTCCACTAATTTGTTCTTTTCTGTTATATTAAAAATGGGTATAAAAAGATCGATCACATTAAAAACGAATATTGTACATTTTTATTGCTATGTAGTATCTCATACAAGGACATATGTGAACATAAATTATTCATATTATATATCAAAGGCAAATGATAGAATTTAAACGCGAGTCCTTTCTCAATTTTAATTAAATGAAATATTTTAGTATTTGAGCATGTCTACAAGTTTCTAAGATCTTTTTCGGCAAAAGGCGGTTAGTTATTTAATCACTAAAATGAGTAATTTTTAGTTTAGTCTTTACCAGACAAAAATATCTAAAATTCAAAATATGGATGCCATACGTGAATAATTTTAAATGGCATGGGGTGATCGAAAGGTGACGTAATTAACTAAGATAGTAAAAGCTTTAGAATTTAATAATAAGCTACTCACGAACTAATTAATAGAGACTATGCAGATATATGGATGTAGTGCATACCTGATCATATTGGAATATACATCATAATCAAAAAGAAAAGATGGATAAATTGTAATTTCATTTCATGATCTATGCAAAGTTAATATATAATACGAAACACTTGAGGGATATTCATATATATACATGTATATAACTTCCCTGATAACTAGTAGGATCGAATTAAAATTTTATATCATATTTAAATACCAGTTGATATAAAAAAAATAAAAAAAATAAAAAAATATTTTAATCTTTTTAATTTTAAAATTAAATTAAAAATTATATAATATAATATATTTATAAATTATTTTATAAATTTTATAAAATTAAAAAATTAATTTATAATTTTAAAATTTTATTTAAAATAATAATAATACAATACTATTTTTTAAACAATACTATTTCCAAAGTCAATCCAGGGATCTATGCACAAAAAGAGCAACTCAAGTACGTGATTGATTAACAAAATGTGCAAAAAAAACATCCGAGAAACACGCTCGAAGGCCGACAAAATTAGAGCAAAGAAGTGAAGCTTAAGGTTGAAGCGTTGGACAGTTGGATATCGTTTTGTACAGTATTTCTTCCTTTTGGTAAGTTTCTCGTCAGTGGTCATTGAAATGACAAAAAAGAAGAGAAAATTCTTGTCCGTACTATATCTCCTTTGCTATTGGTACTGAGAATATATTACCTCATGATTGAGGTAGAAACAGCTTTCTTGAACAAATTATAAATTAATGTTCTTAGTCCATTCATCGTGAAGATTTTGATGATTATGAAACATATAATTGGCATGTCATATGCAATCTGGTGCTGTATTAAATTAATATTAATTACTATTTAGATTATTGTAATTTATTATAAAGGAAAAACTAAAAGGTACCTCAGAAAAAGTTCTCTCAAGATAAATTATAATCTTACCTTCAGTCTTCTTTTAAATTTTCAATTCTAAACCTTAAGTTCTAAAATCTTAAAATTCTAAACTCTAAAACTTTTAAAAATTTTTAAAACCTAAATCTTAAATCCTTAAATCCTTAAATCATAAACTAATTCTAAAGCAATATAATAATAATTTTTCAAATTATACAAAGGTCTAAAAGGGGTGAAATAAAAAAAATTGTTTATAATTACATCTTTGCTATTATAGATATAGTTTGTAACTACTCTGATAACTCTTTTTCTTTTCATATTGTTGCTGTAATTTGTTGTAATTACGCCTGATTTACTTATACAGTCCATAATTTTTCTAATTACTTAGATTGATTTTTGTGTAAAATATTGGTCAGTATCACTATCATACACATCAAGTCAAGTACTTATTTAGATCAGCAAATCTGGAATTTAATATACATAAGTTATCTCCCTTTGCCTTCCATCTAACAAGAACTTTCCCTGAACCTATGGCAACATCCAGATGGTCGGTGGTTGTTTTCAATAGCCCTCATGATTAAATAGAGAAATTCCTATTTAAAATGAAATATATTGATATTGTTTTATATTTTCTTACCAATGTAATTTTTATTTAAAATGAATAACATTAATATTATTTTTATCAAATAAATTATTCGTGGCTATTAATACTTACCAACGACCCACTTGATCTTTTCCATTAAGGTTAACTCACAAATTACCTGTTTAAGATAAGTCACTTAATGAACTACAAATTTATAGGGTTCAAATGTACAAGTAAATTGTTGGTTACACATAATAATTTGCAAATCACGAATAATCTACTTAATGAATTATTAACTCAAAATTAATGAATATGTTCAATTATTTGCGACCAAGATGTCCATAATTAACATTATGCCATAATGAATGTTAGTTTAGGTAGGGATGGACAGGGACTAAACATACATGTATCTGATATACATTTAATAAACTGTTGGTGGATCATCTGCTTAATTTAATACCTCCCCAACGACTAGGAGCTTTCCTCCTCCTAAAAACAAGGATTAAGCATAGATACAAGGGAACAGCAACCCTCTTTCCTCTTTTGCATTAAATAATCACACTTAGCAGTGAAAGTGACAAAAGATCAAATTTATAGAAAGAGTCGGGTTCGTAATGGACAAATATTGGGTATTCGTGGCCACTTTGTACGGTGAAAGGACTCAAATATTTTTTCATATCATAATCTATATTTAAAAAATATATAAATAATTTTAAAATATATAAAAGAAATTAAAGAAAAGAGAAGAAACAAATAACAAAATATAGATTTTAACGATGATTACCTACATCAGGAGCAGGGCAATTATGCTTTCTTATTCCCATATAAGCAACATGGTATATCAGGTTTTATGAAACTCTAAAGTGTATACTACAAAAATGACCTATTTTCACGAATTATAATAACCTTTAAATTCAACTATAACAGTTTGTTTTATACAATTATTGATTTATTATCTTCGTTTAATACTACAATAGCGATGTATAGAGACATTAACGATGTCGTTTCATATTGCTATTTACCTTTTATCTACGAATTTACATTGCAAGGTACCTATAATCTATCTAGTCGTTTTCTAATAAAGAAGTGAGAAAATGTTTAATAGGGACATATAGGATATGAATATTTGTCCAATTTTTTTTAAATATATGAGTTACATATACGACAAGAATATTTTAGTCTTTTTATATGTGAACTGCTGGCCACAAAGTATTGTACTTATACCATCAATAAATATCTTCTACTTAGATTCAGCACTAAATGACTCTTAACCACCTGCTTTACTTTCCCAAATCCAGACATAACCACTTGTTACATGACAAAGAAGTTGCTTAAGAAGTACAGACAATTAACACAAAATAAGACCAAACTGTTATTATCTCCACGCATCACATTCACCATAGCACTGTCCTTAGTAATAAGATCATAACATTCTAAAAGAAGCAAAAGCATGTACCAGATCCAGAGATATGTATACATAAACTACACATAAGACAACGAGGAACAGTCTTTAACTTTCTTCAGGAAGACCAATCATGGGATTCTCTTCTTTTTCCCCTGCTAACACCGAAACACAGAGTTGAAGTAGGTGATCCAGGAGAAGGGTATTCATAATTATATGCTCCCGAATCAAAGGAAGATCCACGGCTTCGGATGTAATCCTTTCTTGGAGCACTGAACCTTATGGACCTGGATAAGAAAAAAGACGACCGTGAAGCAGACGATGGAGTTGGTGGCAGACTGGAATCTGAACTGGGAAACGTCGAAGCTTTGGACAACTTCTTCTTGAGATTGATTCTAGGGAACAGCATGTGGAAAAGATTGGATCTTGAGTGCTTAGTTTTGATGGGACGATCTTTGTTGGTGTTAAAATAGTAAGAGGGTGGTGGGGTTAGAGGAGGAACTGTGTTTTCACAGAACTTTTTGTACTTAGGAGTTCCAGGCTGAGACTCCCACACAAATGGGACTGCAACAGAAACTCCATTATAATACACTCTAAAAGATGGATTGGCCATGGAGGATTCTTTGGACAAAATTCTGGAGAAGAACTTGTCATCTTGCTTGATTCGGAAAGATTTCTGAGGAAGTGGAAGGTCAGGACTTGCTGTAGTAAACATCTTGGAGATAACAGTGAGACTGCGGGGTTTCAGTCACCGACTAGGAGAAGCTGAGGAACCTTTTTCTCTTGATACTGCTCCGTCGCTTATATACACACAAGGATTAAAGAATTACAAGAGTAGTTTGGCATCTTTTTTATTTATATTTATATTTTAAAATAGAAATTTATTAGATTAAAAATTATAATAAAAAATATTTAATTAAAATTTATCATATAAATTAAATATAAATTTAATTTAATTTTTTAATAAAATATTTTCGTATAATCTAAAAATACATAGCAATTAATAGATTATATTTATTATTTAATATATAAATATTAATATATTTATTAATAGAAAAAAAATCAGATCTTATTTACGATTTTTTTACTTTTATTTTTGTAAATTTATAAATTATGTTTATAAATAAAAAATAAAAAATAAATATATTTGTGCCATCAATTTCTATGCTTAAAAAAGCAAAAATAAAAAATAAAAACATAAGTTCAATCAATATACATATTTATGAAGATGAAGATGGTGACCCACACCAGAGCTTTACTGAGCTTAAAGATTATATTCGTCTTACCCATTTCATGTAACCTTTAATTCAGCTTCTACTTACTTCTACAGTGTTTTGATCTTTTACTTTCTCTTTTCAATTAGGACTTTGTCATGGAAACGGATATATTTAATCATGACAAGAGTGGGAAGCGGCTTCTGAGCTGTATGATAAAGGATAAATAGACGGTGGTCTCCATAACTGAGGGCTCAACAACGATGGACATTAACTAGGAAGTCGACCTGCCAATGGTCCTAGGACTCCACTCCCATTCTGTGGTCTCGATGGACCTTCCTATAGTTTGATGTTGACGCTAATTAATGGAGCTGAATCGTAACTTTAACCCAGAGATGAGGGTAGGTATGATATTTTTTGCCCTACTTGGTTCTGAACCTCAAGCTTAAGAATGGAAGAGAAGTCCGAACCTAAACGTAATCGGCTTTCCTCGGTCTGAAGTTAATATATTAAAGTAAGAAACTAGGCCTGTAAAACAAAAAAATAAAAAAAATAATATAGACATAAAAATAATACGGTAACACAGTATAAAAATTAAAAAATATATAAAATTTTTAAAAAATGCATATAAAATATAATAAAAAACACAAAAATTACAATATACAGATCAAACTCGAATAAAAAAGGTCTAAACTCGACTCAACAAATATGTTTGAAATTTTTAGATATAGTTAAAATTCGCTTCGGTAAAAAATGTCAAATTCAATTTAAGGGATGTTTAGTTAGATTGTGAGTTGTGATTTTTTTTAATTATAATTATTGTAGTTGTTGTATTTTTTTCGATTTTTATATTATATTAATATTTTTTCGATTTTTTATTTAAAAATTAAAAATTAAAAATAAAATCCAATTAAATAGGCATAAAATAAATAAATAAAAAGTTTTTGAATATGCCTAAAATCTCAACACTCTTAAGGGTTGGAGCCAAATCGATCCATTACTATTCCTACTCAAGCCTAATGGGGTGTTTGGTTGGGCGGAATGGAATAGCCATTCCGCCTCTATTCCATTCCGCCCTTCTGTGCCGTTGTTT
>JAOXYD010000002.1:13012853-13029510 GCA_028565735.1 Pinacopodium congolense
AGCTCCAAACTGCAAATCAAACATTATGGGACATAAATTAAACATTTAAACACAATATAAGGGTCATAATGCATCAACTTAACTATCAAAATCATATCAATTTTGACCCCTATCAGTAGAGCAGTCTAAATACGACAAGAATGCGAGATTCTTATGATATAAAGTATCTTATGGAGATGCATGATGGACTTAAGGTGGATAACATGTAATATACTAAAGTATTTAAATTTTTGTGTGATCATCCATCGATGAGGGATGCATTTTTTGACATGTTAGACTACAAGAAGATGGGTTTCATTAATAATTTCAAGTTATAAATGTGCAATGTTTACTTGAGTACTTGAATTGAAAACTAATGCTATATGTTTAATTTGTTGAAAATGTGAAATAGATTTGGGTTTGGATATCATTGCATACTTCAGATTGCAAATAATATCATGCTTGTGTTTGGTGTTGGACTTCTGAATAATCATGACTTTATTTGGTTGTTATTGTTCATGTTTACACATTATAAATATGTGGTTAGAATATTTGTATGCTATGATTAATATCATTAAGATGTCACATTGGTATGTTTGTTTAAACTAGGATGCTTCATAGGTTTAACAGAATGGCATGTGTGATGAATGAATGTTTGTTGTCACGAACCTTTGATAACAGTTGTTGATTAACGAGTTAATGTTTTATCATTGTAGATAAATGAGTTCGTATTCAGATTCACCTTTTGAATTAGAAGATGAGAATAACGCTTCAGCGGCACTAAATATTTGGAATACAGATGCTTTTTGTTTAGGAAAACAACCATGCTAGACTTCTGCACGTAATAGACATGATTGGATGTTGGAACTTATAAATGGTAATTCGGTTCAAATTTACAAAAATTTAAGAATGTCTGCGACGAAATTCTTAAATTTCTGTGATGAGTTGACATATTATAACAACTTGAAACCAACAAGGAGTGTGACTATACAAAAATAAGTTGCAAAGTTCTTGATGATTGTCGATCATTGTCACAAACACGATTGAATGCTAGGCATTTCCAACATTCAACGACGATAATTTCACAACATTTTTGACACATGTTACATGCAGTGGTCAAAATAGTAAAAAAATTTATTATTTTACCATCATTTGACAGAACACCGAATGAGATTCAAAATAATGTCAAATACTTTCCATATTTTAAGGTAAACTTCTATTTAAATATTTTATTAACAATTGTTTGTCATAGTAAATTGTATAACCTAAGGAAATTTTACCAATTTGTAGGACTGTGTTAGCGTCATAGATAGGACGCGTGTATATGCACATGCTCCACCAGACCAACTAATACCATATAAGAGCAAAAAAGTTGCACCAACACAGAATGTCATGTTTTGTTGGTCATTTGACATGCATTTTACTTATGTGTTGATAAGGTGAGAAGGTACTACTAATGACGCTCGAATTCTTTCTAAAACTATCACAAATCTGAGATTGAGATTTCCAATGCCCTTAAAAGGTATTACATATAATAACTTCATGATTAGTTGTTTCACGTAATTTAACGTTTAATAGCTAACATTGTGTTTTTTAATTTTTTTTAGGTAAGTAATATTTAGTTGACTCAAGATATGCCAAATTTCCTAGGTTTCTTTCCCCATATCGTGGTGAAAGATAGGACACGGACAAGGACGATCATCAAGTCCACAAGAATTATTTAACCACAGACATTCATTATTAAGAAACGTCATTAAAAGATGTTTTGGTATTTTGAAAGTAAGATTTCTCATACTGTCCAACATGCCTAAATATAGCATAAGGAAGCAAAAATTCATTGTTATGGCTTGTTGTGTTATTCATAATTTTATTCAATTGCATGCACAAGTTGATGAGTTAGTTGATAATCCACTAGCAAATATTAATCACCATGAAGAAATGAAAAAAAAGGAGTAAATTCACAAGTTGAGTATAATTCAACCCCTGCGCAACAATGGTTGCGTCTCGATTTTGAGATGTCATTGCTCATGAAATGTGGACTGATTATCTTTAACGACGTTCATATTGATTGATGTGATTTTTATGTAACTTAATGCATTCCTAACTTCCTTAAACTATATAACTTAATGTATATGTATTTCATAATGCAAATGTCATGAGTACATATATTTTATTTATGTCATCTTTATTACTGTTAACGATTTTATTAAAATAAACCCATATATATTTAATTTACTATAAGATGTTATACAAAATTTACAATTATACATATTTTACTTTGATAGTCTTAATAATAATTTCACATTTTATTAACACACATCCACAATTTTTTGTTTACAAGGATTATTCCCAAAAATTCAATTTCACTTATTAATGTTTAAAAATCTACATATATTTTATTTACTATATTTGTTGTGTATGGAAATTTTCATTTATTGGATATTTATTAATTTCATCTTCATAATTATTTATTATTTTATTCATAACATATCATAATATATTTTAATTACTATAAATTGTTGAATAAACGTTAATTCAAATTTTTACTATTAATTTAATATAATCTTAATCATTATTAAAGATTTTATTAATATCAAATATGAAAATATTTTCGTTACTATATCATGTTATGGACAAATTTCAATAAATACATATTGTATTTATATAATCTTTTATATAAGTACATCATTGATTGATACAAATTTTGAAAAATTGCAAATTTTATAAAATGTTATAGAATTGACATTTCATATATACATATTTTATTTCTATTATCTTTATAATTATTAAACATTTTTTAATCAATCCATGGTCTAATATAAATTAATTACAAAATATATTTAAATATATTTTAACATATTTTACAACTAAAAATAATACACATCATAAAACAATAACAAAACCAACTATGTAAAATAAATTCAAAAACTAAATACAAAAACCAAAACACAACAACTAAAAATAATAACCAAAATAAAAAACCAAAATTAGCAACTAAAATCAACAACCAACAACCACAATAAAAAATCAAAAACAGAAACTAAACTAAACGAGCCCTAAAATTAGGTTATGTACAGATGTGGAGGGGTGTCCTGATTACAGACAATATTATGGTCATAATACTGCCCGTAATTCACACTAGAGTGAAATTACAAGCATCATTATGCCTGTAATGTTGACAGCTTTTCTACATAACTTGGTATTTTTGTGATATCTTCTCCATTCTTTATTCAATTATTATGAAATTTGGTATTAAGCTTCTTGACATGTTTTTATTACACCCTATAAAATTTCATAACAAATATAGTGCTAGAAATGCACGTAATGCTTCCCTTAAATCAGTTGTACCAAATCTAATGCTTAATTGAGTTTATCTTGTTCTTTACTTCGTGCACTCCTCATGGCTTGTAAAATAACCTTGGAATTTGGTATGAAATTTCATAACATGATACTTTAGGTCTCCAAAGTTATTCCACACTTCTTTTAGTTCTAAAATTGTATTGAATTACTCACCAAAATCCTATAAAACATAATCAAACATAGAAAAGGCTATATAATATCTCACTCAAATTTTTTAAATCAATATACACATAAACCACATGGATTTATCCTTAAAACCAATTTAAACAAGAACTAAAATATGACTAAAATATGTATGTTTTATAAGCTATCAGTACTATAGGAGATTTGTAAAGGGTTTTTCAATAATAGCTAATCTATTGACAAAGTTATTAAAGAAAAGGATTCCTTGTCACTAGAATGATCAATGTTAGGAGAGTTTTAATGAGATAAAGAGGAGACTTACATCTAATCCTATTTTAGTGTTATTAATGAGTGGTGGAGGATTTGAGGTATACACAGATGCTTCAAAATTGGGATTAAGGTATGTATTAATACAAAAAAGAAGGTAATAGCTTGTGCCTCCTGATAGTTAAGGATTGATGAGATATATTTCCCTACACATGACTTAGAGTTAGCACCAAATATACATGCATTGAAGTTCTAGAAACACCATTTTTATGGGGGGGACTTTTCAAATTCTCACAAATCATAAGAGTTTAAAATATATTCTGACTCAAAAATAATTAAATTTGAGATAGAGGAAATGGATCAAATTGTCAAAAGATTATGATTACATTATATATTATCATCCAAGGAAGGCAAATATAATAGCTAATGCTTTAAGTAGAAATAAGTTAAGTGTATTAGTTAATTTAAATAGAAGTAGTGTGACACCACAAGTAGAGATGAGAGCTCTGAATGTGAAGTTGATAGTAGATGATGTAGCTGGGTTGATGGTTACTTATAGATTTGAACTAATTTAAGTAATCGAATCAGTAAGGAACATACTCGAGATTTGTACTTGTAAAAGATGTTAGAGAAGATAAAATTGAGAAAGAAACCTAACCTTTCAGTAAGGCTAAATAGAGGGATCAGGTATATGTGCCAGATGTGGATGGGTTGTGAAAGAAAATATTAAAAGAAGCTCATTGTGCACCTTATGCGATGCATCCTGGTACAACTAAGATGTATAAAAAATTAAGGCTATATTATTAATAGCCAACTATGGAAAAGGATATGGGGGATTTCATAGCTAAGCACTTGATTTGTCAACAGATTAAGACTAAGCATCAATCTCTAGTGGGTAAATTGAAACCTTTGTTGATTCCATCATGGAAGTTGGAGAGAATTATTATAGATTTTTTAGTAGCTTTGCCTAGAACCTGACGTAAGCATGATTTAGTTTGGGTAAGTATGGATAGATTGATTAAGTCTGATTATTTCTTATCTATCCAGCAAACAAATTTGTTAGATAATCAAGATAGATTATACGTAGATGACATAGTGAGATTACATAAAGTGTTAGTGCCTATAGTTTTAGATCGAGATCTTTGGTTTAAATATCGATTCTAGACTAGTTGATGGGGACTTAATTAAATTTAAGTACAACATTTCACCTATAGACATATGAGAAATCTGAGTGTATCATTCAAACATTAGAGGACATGATGAGAACTTGTGTGGTAAATTTTGAAGGAGATTGAGACTTATATTTATCTTTGATGGAGTTTATCTACAACAATAATTATCACTTCAGCATTGGGATGACACCTTTTAAGGCCTTATATGAGAGATGACGTAAAGATCTAGTGTGTTAGGATGTTGAAGGTGCTAGGAGATTAGAGGATTTGAACTATTTCAAGACACTGTAGAGAAGATTGAAGTGGTAAAAAAATCTTTAAAGATTGCTTATGATAGACAAAAAGTTATGCAGATCAACATAGATGTGAGATGGAATATGAGGTAAGTGATAAGGTATTTTTGCAAGTGTCGCCATGGAGAGGTATATTATGATTTGGTAGAAAAGAAAAGTTTTAAGTCCCAGATATATTGGACCGTATAAGATAGTTCAACAGATTAGTTCATTGGCTTACCGATTGGCTTTACCACTGGAATTATTTCAAATATATGATGTTTTTCATGTATCGATACCGAGGTGATATTACTAAGATTCAACTCATGTTATACCTGAACCAAAGATTGAAATAGCTATAGATTTAACTTATAAAGAGGAGCCAATTGAGATTTTGGAGAGAGAGATTAAACAGTTAAGGAGGAGACAAATACATATGGTATGAGTTTTATAAAGTCATCATTGATCTTTGAGAGAAGCAACATGGGATGTGGAAGAGGATGTGCAACGAAAATATTCTCATTTTTTTTAAAACTCAGGTATGTGTCTAAATTTCGAGGACAAAATTTATTTAGGGGGAAGAACTGTAAAGCCTAACAAACCTTAAAAACCTAAGTGCACAACCTGACCCAAGCCCTTAACTCGACCAAACTGAAATAATAAAGGGAATTAGATTTTTATTTGATTTTTTTCACTTCTTCCTCTTCTCCACACTCAACTATCGGATATTGAAAAACTCTACTCTCCCTTTGGTTGCTTTCATTAATTAATTTCTTCAAACATCACCCTTTTTTGTTAGTTTTGTTATAATGGTGATTTTTTTGGGTAAACTTTAGTTTTAAATATTAATATAGAACGGGAGGGGGTTAATAAAATAAAGAAAAATATGGATAGCTTGCAGAGGAGAAGAAAATAGTGGCAAGGAAGGATAAAGAGAATAGGAAGAAAAGAAGAAAGAAAGAAAGAAATAAATAAATAGAGAAGAAGAGTGAAGAAGCAGAAGAGAGGAGAGAGGTATAAGTGACGAGAGAGAAGGAGGAGGAGGGGAAGAGAGAGAAAGAGAGGAGAGAGAAAAAAATAAAAAAATATTCAATGGCAAATTTTTAAATTTAGAGAAATTGGGTAGGAATTGTGATTTTTGAAAAGTTTAAGAATAGTTGGATAATTTTAGGAAATTTATGGGTTATATGAGAAATGTATAGATTTTTTAGTATTTTAAGAATTTAAGAAAGTTTAGGATAGTTAGTAATTCAAAATTTTGAGTTTATTATATATTTTATTTAGCATAATTGAAATTTTTTTTTATAAATAGGTGCTTAAAACAAATTGGAGAGGGATGAGATTGGGTTTGAGTAGGAATTTGGAGTTTTCGGAGTTCAGGTAAAGGTCGATTAGAATATATCATATTTTGTGTTTTATGTGAAATTATGATATTATATTTGTTGATGAATTTTTGAAAATTTAAAATATTTTATTATGCAACTTTGGCATAAGATCTTATGATTTTTATGTGAATTATGAAATGAAATGTCTTTTCACAAGTATCTTGTGTAATTTGTGATTAATGCGATTTTGTGAAAATTATGAAAAATTCATAGAATTTGTGATTATGCAAGAATGTGTATATGATCATGTAATATATTGTTTTATAAGTTACTAAATTTTGAAAATGTGAAGAATTTGTGAAAATTGCAAGAATTATTCTATATATATGACTTTTCATGTATAGAAATTTTGATTGTGTTGTAAATAAAGTTTTGGTATGAATTACTAATAATGAAATATAGTAGTTTGACGTAATAATATTAAATTTATAGATTGTTAAGAGGAACATAAAGAGATCCTAATTAGAGCTTTACTTAGGTGAATTATACTTGATGATCATAATTTGAGATGAGATCAACATTGATTATTTGATACGTGTCGAGTATTCTGGTAGTAAGAAAACCTAGAATGGTTATGGTAGGTGGGAGTATCTTATATGATTTATTATGATGAGATTCAATATTCTGGTTGTGGGAATACCTAAGAGTTTCTGGTAGGGGGAGGTATCCTATGTGATCTCTTTGTTAGTTAACAATTGAGTATAATTATATTAGGTTGAGTAAGGGCCTTAAAATAAAAAAAGAATTGAATTGAGAACTAGAAATAAAACTACTTATTGGAAATCATTTATGAATAAATAGAATTATAGATAAATGATGACATGAACTTGCGTTGTACAGTAGAATGATATTTTGATATGATGTATATTATTTATATATATGAAACAAGTGATATATGATGGGTATATTCTAATTTCCTTTATGAGTTGACAGCTCATTTCTTACCTATTAAAATTATCAAAGGAAAGTCAACAAATATTTACAAATTTATATTTTAAATTGTACTTAAGTGGATATTTTATGTGGATCAGCTTTTCATAAGACGCCATAAGAGTTGGTTTTCGAACAAATTATCATTATATTTTAAGTATTTGATTTTATATCATTGAAATTGATGGAATTATTTGATTGATTATTGAACTTATTGATATTGGTTATTGAGATTTTAGTTAATGAGCATTTTCCTTCAATTTGAGTTAATTACTTTTAATTTATAATTTAATTGTATTGAAGCAAAAGGAATTAAATTATGGAGAATTGTAAAGTTAGGATTTTGTATTAGTTTGAGAAATTGAAATGAGAAATTAAGGTTTGAGAATTGGGATTTGAGAATTTGATAGGAAGGAGCATTACAAATTATCTCCCTCTCTCTTTTAATTTATGTACTTTAAAGGCCAACATGTAGTTTGTGGATTAATTCAAGTAAAAGTTATAGAATATTAAAGTTATATCTCAAAATTTTAGATAAAGATTGGTTGGAAATAGATGATATTGAAAATTAAGTTAGAGGAATGAATGAAAGAGAATAATAATGAGTGAACAAAAGATTATGATAATTTAAATTATTCCTAAAGATGATATAAATATACCAGAAAATTAAAATAAAGTGAGAGGAAAAGAAGAGTGGAGTTTAAGGGAAAAGAGAGAGAAAAAGATAGAGAGTTAAATGTGTGGAATATATCTTTTTGTGTATTATTATATTAAATTTGAAAATATACAGATTTGCCAGGACCGTATACATATAACAACGGTCTTTACTTAAATCCATGAACGACCCCGACAAGTTGGGAGTCGCTTACGCTACCATATTAAAAGCTACATTCGGCTACTTCTCACTAATGAAATATGACTTTGTGACTTACTCGAAAGAGATCTATAAGATTTTTTTTTCCTTAAGATTCAATTTTTGGTATAGACATTAATTTAATTGTCAAAAACATATTTGACATAGGAATAAATTAAATTTTCATTATAAATTTAGGTTTATTGGATTAAAAATTTTATTGATTTAGGGCACACAATATTATTTATTTGAAGAAAAACATTGATTAGATGATTTAAGATTCGCAAGAATGTTTCATAAAAGCCATACAAAATATTAATAATTACTTATTTATACAATATTTTATTAATTTAAATTAATCAAAATTTTATAGTATTAGTATTTTTAAAAAATAACTTTTGTTATACTTCTATTAAATTAGTTTAACAAAAATTATTGTCATATAACAATTTATGTTCAAATGATTAAACAATATTAGTCCTTTTTAAGAAAAGCCCTTCTTATATATCTTTAAATTTTGAATTCTTATTTTTTATTTAAAATAAATCTGACGCATGATTTATTGACATGTTCTGAATATAATTCTTTCATCAAAGAAATTAATATAATTAAATATTTCTTTTAAAATGACTTTAATATATATTATTTAATAATTAAAAAATTTTCAGGTTAACAACGTACAAAAGAGTTTTTATTTATCTTAACCAGTGAGATGATTTCATCAAATAATGTAATTCACGTATTATTACTACTAGACTCAATTTCTAGAAAAGACGGACATTGTCCTCCGTTCTTTAGTGTTTGGTATCATTTCTTTTAGTTTGTTATTTTTATTTTTAAATATAAAATTAATAATAGAAATATGTTTATTTTACTTATATTATAAGAATTGTTTATAAATTTGCAAAATTATAAATAAAAATATATTTTCATATTTTATAAATAAAATCTATCTGCGTCCTCTTTTTATTATTATTTAATAAAATTTTATTATAAATTTATTTAATTGTTATTTTTTAATAAAATAAATAATATTAAATATTAAATGGCTCAATGTCGTATATAAGTCTATCGTAAGCAGCAAAAGATAGTACTTTAACGCGTTTTATTAAAATTTGATAACTAAACATGGTATTTAAAGGGCCTGTCGAGAGACACAGCATGCTTAAAAAGTAATTGTCTTGTAAATGTGGCCATTCATAAGGGAACAGGCCATTTAATTTTAAATAAAAACGCGTGTGTTCGCGTGTATGGTTGAAGTTGACCGCCTCTTCCAACTCTGAAATTTCTTCGTTGGGTTTGATTAGTCTATGCCTTGGGTCTTTCTCACTCTCTTTCCTGTTGCTATTTTCCTAGGGGGAGAAGGACTGAGTCTATAATATATCGGCATGTGAAGAAGCCGCCTAGAGAGGTAATTCTAATGAAGAAAAGGAGCTGTTTTCAAAGTCAAAACAAGACAACATCAAGCACACCTTCCTCCTTCTCCTTCTCCTCCTTCCAGAAACCCTTTTTTTATTGATATTATTAGTTGTTGTATATTAGTAATCACAATACCAAACACCTTTAAGCCTGTCACTTCGTCTTTTCTCATACCCATTTTTGTGCTTTGTGATCTCCACCATCAGTAGCTCTTTGTCTTGTCTTCCTCTTTCTGTTCTTGTTTAATTTTGCATTTTTGGGAGTCTTTTGAATTCATCTGATGAATAATACTACGCCCCCCTCAAGCGCACCTGGTAATGGTAACGGATCGGCTGATTCTGCTGCTCCTCGAAGGAATTCCAAGCGACCCAAATGTGAGTTTCACTTCTTTCCCACAACCAAAGTTCCTTATACCCATTTTTCATTGCTGATGCAATTATTGTTTTAACTGGAATAGTTTGAACTTTGATTCATTTTTTGTCTTGGAACTTTTGGGTCTTGTGTTGGGAAATTCCGTTTCTTTATCTTTTGTGTCTTTTTGGTGTTAATCGCTCAAATTTGAAGACATATTTGATTTCCTCAATTATTGCTTGGTTTCAATGATAGGGTTTCTGTTGGGCTTTTGCTTTCTTTTTTCTTTTTCCTTCGATCCTTTTAGTAATGGGCTTCCATGCATACTGATGCTTGAAATTTTTTGTTTTTCATTGCATTTCTTGTTTGTTCTGATCTCTTTCTTTTTAATTCAACTGCTTTAGCTAGGGTGTACTGGAAAGGATCGTTTTTGGGAAGAGATGTAATTGTGTTAAATTGAGATTTATTAATAGCAACTCTGAATTTGGATTGTTGGAGTAGTGGGTAATTGCCGACTCTGAAGCCAGATTCCTTTTTATGAGTTACTGATAAGGTAAAAGAAAAGGATAATAACAAGAAAAATAAAAAGAATCTGCAAATTTTATGCTGTTTAAGACAGACAGCAGTGACTTTAAGTGGGAGCTAAAGGATGATATCGTTGTCGAAAATAGGCATCCCCTTTTTTTTTTTTTTTGGGATAATTAGTCCAAAATTCCTTATGGTGTATGTCAGGATCTTTCCTAGTTCAATGAAACCAGGTTGTGTTTTCTTTCAGATTCGAAGTTTACACAACAAGAACTTCCAGCTTGCAAGCCAATTCTCACTCCTAAATGGGTATGTTGTCTTTATTAAGAGTGCTTATGGCAATCTTAATTTACATAGTGGCAATCAATATAACTCAGAGATGTATGAACAGGTGATTTCAGCATTCTTGCTTGTTAGCATTGTCTTCATTCCAATTGGAGTTGCTGCCCTGTTTGCTTCTCGAGATGTAAGTTTGAGTGGGGTTACTTGTTATTCTTGTTCATACTTGTGTTTTATTTGAATGGCATTTCTTGGTTTCATCAGGTAGTTGAAATAGTTGAGCGTTATGATCTCGAATGCATTCCTCCATCAAATAGAACCAATAAGGTTGGGTACATACAGAGCCCTGCAAATAAGACATGTGGTCGAACTTTGAGGGTAAGGCTTCTCATACCTTTCCATTGCTTGTCATTGTTGTAGTTACTATATTTCAAGGTGATTTTTTTGTACTTTCTATAACACTTTTAATTTGCTTTGAAGTACCAAAATTCTCCATTGTATTGCTAATAACACTTTCATGTCTATAATGTTGGTGAAGAAGGTATTTTCGTGGGGAAAAAAATCACTTTCAGTTCTATAACGTTCTTATAATATTTATATTTTAAGTGTAGACATTAGCATTACATTTATGAGTTTACTTGAAGAATGGACCTATTTTGTCCTTTCTGTTTTTTCTCATTATTTTTTTTATTTTTATTTTTTGTTTTTAGGTTCCAAAGCATATGAAGAAACCTATTTATGTGTATTATCAGCTGGATAACTTCTACCAGAACCATCGCAGGTATGTTGTTTATCATGTCATACATACCATGTCGTGGGATTTTTTTTAAGAAGCTATGTCCAGAAGTTATGAATGATTGAATGGAATCTTCATTCTATTCATGTCTGGCATGAACTTAAAGATTATCCAGGAAGGTGA
Source organism: Pinacopodium congolense (assembly GCA_028565735.1). Lineage (NCBI taxonomy): Eukaryota > Viridiplantae > Streptophyta > Magnoliopsida > Malpighiales > Erythroxylaceae > Pinacopodium > Pinacopodium congolense. The sequence goes on from JAOXYD010000002.1 coordinate 13,024,688, forward strand.
ATGATTAGATGCTTACAACATTTGATATGTGACATTTACTACTTTTAGATTTTTTATCTACTTTCAGAATTCTTAGTCATAGCTAATATTGTGAACTAATATGTTGATCGGTGTTTTTATCTACGGATGATAGAAAATTCCTAATCACTTATTTGAGGTTCTTTGTGTGAGGTAACAATTTTAGTTTGTTGGAGCTTGTTTACTGTTGGAAACCAAGAGATGACTGGATATTTAACAGAAGAAAAAAGGAGTTTATTCTTGGCTGAATTTTGATATCTGCTTTGCTTTGACCTCATTACACAGAGGCATACTTTGGAAAATAAGCATGTGGAGTAGATTAATATACGTTGTTATCACATCTAAAGATATTTCTATAATTCAGGTATGTGAAAAGCCGAAGTGATGAGCAATTGAAAAGTTTGAGTGGTGAGAATGACATAAGCACGTGTGAGCCAGAAGACAAATTGAATGGGGCTGCAATTGTACCCTGCGGTCTAATAGCTTGGAGTTTGTTTAATGACACTTACATCTTTTCACGCAACAGCTCGCAATTAAATATCAATAACAAAGGGATCTCATGGAAGAGTGACAGGGATCATAAGTTTGGCAAAGATGTCTACCCAAAGAATTTTCAAAAGGGAGGTATCATTGGTGGTAAAAATCTCAGTGAATCAATACCTGTAAGGCTTCAAGTGCTTTTTAACATCTCATTACTCCTGCAATTGTGGATATATCATTTATGTAGTGTGAATTTCTTATTATCAGTCTCAAGAAAGGCAAGTTTGGCCAATGCTTTAAAACTTTCAGTTTGACTGTGAAGCTAGTTTTGAATTGTTTTGATTTACCCATGTTTGTTGGTGCGAGGGACATTATGGTGCAAGTGAAAAACAGTTGGTTAAAGCTGATGTCTTAGAACCTGCCTGAATCTTAAAAAGAATTACCAACATGCAGGCACTTATGACCCTCTTCTCCTCTATGCAATATATGTTAGGCCAGCAATCTTTGTTCTTTTCAGTCATTTTACCTAGCCCTAAAACCTGAAAAATTCAATAGCAAAATTCACCTAAAAGATGAAATAGCTTTCTCTTTATACTAAGTTAATCTTTGTGGCTCTTTAATGTCATGTCCCTTACTTATTTACTACAGTAATTCAGCTTAACTGTCAAATCCCAAGTGGTTTTTGCTTTAGAAATTAAACGTATCATTTTTGCTATTACAGGTTTCTTGAATTTGGATATATTTTTGGTGTGAAGAGAGGGATTATTAGTGAGGAGGAGGGGTAATTTGCATGAAGTACTTAATGGGCCTGTCATGATATATATGAATCTGTTAATGGAATCAATTGAACATGAATGCCGTGAGCCAGGATGCTAGAAACAGAGGAACTAATACCATCCCTCCCATAGCTATGTTGAATTGGCAAAAGTAACATGCTTGTGTACCTTGTAACCTAAATGAAATGTGATCTTTCCTCTCATCTAAATTGGTCAGAAGAATTATATTCTTGAATGCTGAATTTCATTTGGTGCACTTGTGCTCGTGGCTTAATTTTACGCTTGCTATAGTCTTTTTTCTTCAAATAATCCATTCTGGACTTGTATATCTTTTATTTCTTTATGCCCATCATTGTCCTACTTATTTGTCATACTAGTTCTTTTACTATTTATCCAAAGAGAGAAGAAAATTGTCTTGCTCCACCAGTTTGTAAATTGATGTTGATGGCAGAAAAATAGCCGAAACCCCTACATGAACATTGCTGGTCTATTCTTTTTTTTTTTCTTACTTTTTCTAAGCACCATACAATTGGAAATGCAATAAATCACTAACCTAATGCCTTTAGTTTTCCAGTTTCACTAAGAACAATCAGAATATACAGCTAATTCAAACTTTCTAAGCTTTAGGATCGTCTATGCTTCTTTATTTGTAGAGCATTGTGGCTATATCTTTCAAACTCTTTGGAAAATATGCCCTTGTTTTCTCAGGTGAATCATCTGTTGCTATTCAACCTCTACAGTTTCAGATTTAGGAAGTCACTCATGTACCTTTTTAAACTTAGTTGATCTAATGTCAACTTTCAGATAGCTAATTGTTGCCTGTGTCAACGGGTCCTCCTTTCCAAGGCCTGTTTGTTTCACAAACTAAAAACATCTGTTTATTTTCAACTAGTGATAAATACTATCAAAACACTCAAGAATAACAGCATCGCATTTTTAGTGATTTCCTTCTCATTATTTATTCTGGGAGAAAAATTTGTAATCGATTTTGATTGAGGCCAAGAAATCAATATCATGGGCCGAGCAATGTAGGTTTCGACTGTAGGTAATAATAAAGAAAAGGGAAACTAGTTTCAGTTTGATTTTTAAAAAAACCCACGTCAAATACAGCTATGGCTCTGTTTTCTGGATTATAAACAACCATGGTTGTTCATGGGATATAAAGAAGACAGAGATTGAGTCACACTACGGGATAAAACGTAGATGTTAAAAAGCTAGAGGCTTACTATAGAATGTGGTTTATATCCCTTTATCTGTGGTTTCTCATACTGTTTTTATTGCCTGTTTGAAAGTCTCCACAATTTGCCTCAATGCTTATTTGTTGGAAGTCCTTGCTTAAAGGAAACTGCAAATTTAGGATCTGACTGATTAACAAAATTTCTACTTTAATAGCTGAGTGAGCAAGAGGACCTCATTGTTTGGATGCGAACTGCAGCCCTTCCTACTTTTAGAAAGTTGTATGGAAAGATTGAGGAGGATCTCTGGCCAAATGATGTCATAGATGTGACCTTGGAGAATAACTACAATACTTACAGCTTCAATGGCAAGAAGAAACTAGTACTTTCAACTACAAGCTGGCTTGGTGGAAAGAATGACTTCCTTGGCATTGCTTACCTCACTATAGGGGGGTTGTGCTTCTTTTTGGCAGTTTGTTTCACTGTCATATATTTGGTCAAGCCAAGGTAACTTACCTGACATCTTTTGCCCTATCTATTCATATATGTAGGTGCCTTGAAGGTACAATTTGTTTTACCAATCATGAGAGTGGAATGCAGAAGTGCCTGTCTTTTGAGTCCTTTGAGTCCTTTGCTTGTACAGTTATGATTTGATGGGGATTTTACAATTCAACTTTGAAACTTGATGTCACAACATTTTAGTGGTTCCATTCCATTTCTGATTTTTCTGTATACAAGGTTGGATTGTGCTGGAAAAACTACAAGTTCTTTTAGGTAGGATTTATCCAAACTTGAAACATTGCATCGTCAGGCCATGTTTGAAAGTTGTTTTATGTTATGGAGTTATTATCTATAGGACTGAAGAGAATGGTGAATTTAGAGACACCAGTGCATACTTCTTTTGCGTACGTGTGCTTACATGTAGGCAGACATACATGCTAGCATTTGTATCTTTGTCTGTGTCCATCCTAATTGCCTCATCAGAGCAGCTTTTCTACCTCCCCTTTTTGATTTTATCATCCATAGCTGAGTTTGAGACAAATGTTTTTGAGTGATAACTTGGTATCTCTTCCTATGTCATTCCCAGGCGGCTTGGAGATCCTTCTTATTTATCATGGAACAGAAGTCCTGGAGGCCGATAAAAGTGATTGTTGTAGGAGTCTCATTGACGAGACATCCTAGTGTTGGATGTAATGTACGAGTGTGTGTGTGTGTGTGTGTTCAAATTGTAATCTCAGGTTTTAACAAAGATGAAGTTTTTATGCCTCATTTGTATAATTCCAGGAATACAGTCAGTCTGTTTAAAACAGTAGTATCCGACGCATTTAACTTAAAAAACAGTTACATCACTCTTTTTTTGTATAGAGCTGTGTATATTAAGTCTCTATTGTTTATATCCAGTTTTGTCGAAAAGAAGTGATTGCCTCTAAAAGAAAATGTCAACTTAATAGTTAGTTTAGCCATACACAAGAAACTATAAAACATTGACCTTGCCTATCCGGGTCTGTATGAAACTAAAGATAAATATTAAAAATAAAAAGAAACTGAAATCCAAATATAAAAACTTCTGGAACAAGTAGACATGTCAGAGAAGTCATGCGGTAAAAAGACGTTTGAATGTTGTAAGTGTCTTCTACAGGTTCAGTTGTATTCCATCGCCAACTCTGTTGTTATAAAGAATGTTACTGATTTTTCAATTTAGGTGGTTTGGTTATGTCATCTAAGGATGTGGGAACCAAGTCAGTCACCTAACTAAGGATGTGGGAACCAAATCAGTCACCTAAGGTATATTCATCATTAAGTTAATAAGAAGGAACAGGTATATACTATTATTATTCAAGCTTTTAGGTATGATGCTATTATTATCATTATTAGTATTATTATAATTAGGAGTTGAAAATTGTAAAAATTTACAAGGACTAAATAATTCATAACCAATAGTTTGAGTGACTTGGTTAAATGTAATGATTTGATTTAACCATTATCAATTTAAATGATACAAAAATGCGGATTGCTTATTGTATCATAAACTCAAAATCTCGGGTACACTCAGAGACTTAATAGCTTCCATGACTCTCTATCCCTTTCTCGCTATTTAACTAATATTTTAATTAAGCTAAAATAACGTTGATAGTAGGATGAATTTGGAAACAAACAATTAAAGATATATCTAACGTAACTGTCGATAATCTTCTAATTTTCTCGAATAGCTGACCGTATGACGTTTTGCAATGGGTTGGCCTGAAATGATGGAAGAGTTTTTTTTTTTTTTTTTTGGGAGTATTCCAGTTTCTATAAATTACATGTTATTCTATTAGTAATTTTTTATGACTATTTTCATAAAAAATTAAAAAAATTAAAAAAATAATTTTTA